>JAECUM010049561.1:0-20269 GCA_016617855.1 Megalonaias nervosa | reverse complement strand
ATATATATATATATATATATCGAAAAGGAAAAATGTACCATTGCCTTCCAATCCCCAACTGAATGAGTAGGAAATAAAAGTTCCCTAAGCGTGCATCCATTCATCGTCCGTTCATGGATATTTAACAGAAAAATTCTCTCTGACAATATCGCTCCAATGTTGCTATTCTGGATGGAAATACAAAAGCCCTTCCACAGTCATGAGGCATGTACTGCAGCTGGTTGAAAAATGAATTTTTCAGTAGTTTTATACCCCATCGAACCGAACGATGTTTCTGTATTCCGAAATTCCAGCGTGAAACATGGTGGGAACAAAGCTGTAATATTGATGTGAGTCTGTCCATTTACAGTGGAATTTTCAAATTGTGCTTACGATGACGAAGCAAAATACTTGTCAATTTTACCAATCATTTGTGCATCCAGATTGCCTTCTCGTCAGGAAATATTTTTTGATTGTGAATTTGGCATAAAGGAATTATTGGATAAAAAAGCTCTATTTTGTAAAGGGAACGTCTCAATGTACCTTCCTTTGGCAAATAATAATATGGGCAAACGTATATCAAGTGTAGCAGCTGTACCAATAATTACTGAAAATATAGTCTTTCTTTGTTGGGCATGCCTAAATCGCCATTATCGCTCTGATAGTAAAACATGTTGTCTCCCATAAATTTTATACTTTATACAAATTCTTCCCTAACAAGGGAAACAACTCATCCAAGATATCATTCTTGGACAATTGAATGAATAGAAAACGCCTTTGAGAGGTGGAGAAAATATATCGATCCGAGAGAATATTAATTCCCTGAAAGAAATGGAAGAGAAAGAGAGGAAGTAAAATCTTCAGAAAACGGAATCAGAATAAATTCAAAGGAAGTGAAAAAAGAGAAAAACATTGACTTTATGAAAGCTCTGAAATTTCAATGAGATTCATGTTGAACAGAACGTACCATACAAACATGAATATTAATTTATTCTAGATATGATTACCAATGTCAAAATTAATTTATTATTATTATTATTATTATTATTATTATTATTATTATTATTACAAAAGTAGAGAGAGAAGAAATCGTGTTATGAAAAATGGCACTGGTCTTCTCAGTGTGAAGAATGACAAGGAAAGTAAAATAAGATCCAGGAACGAAGTTAGATATGTTTGAAAACTGAAGATGAATAAATTCAAGGGAAGTTGTAAACAAGAAAAGATGTACTATGTGAAATCTCGGAAATTTCAATGCGATTCAAATTTACCAGAATACACCTTAAATAAATGAATATCAATGTATTATCGATTTCTTATTCTTGTCAGTTCTTTAATTCTAATCATCCTCTTCCTCCTGCTGCTTCTTCTTCTTCTTAATCTTATTACTGTTGCTATTATTATTATTATTATTATTATTATTATTATTATTATTATTATTATTATTATTATTATTATTAAAAATGGCATACTTTGGAAGGTTCTTTTGAATTGGCAAAGATTTAGTAGAAATAGAGATGGAATGATGCAGAGATGTGTTGTCCCAAAAAAATGTTTGGAAAATGTTTACTTTTTACAACACGTAACTAAACTTTTGGGAACTTATAAATATTCTTTTAGACTACAATTTATTTATATTATATTTTGTAGTGTTTGCTGAACTTAGCTGTAGATTTGAAATTTTATTAATGCATTCAAGCAATGCAACACTATTTATTCTAAATTAATGTCGGTAGCACGTTCAGAAATTTAGTATTAAGTTTAGTTCGATCATGATGTTTCGATTTCTCGGGTAATTTTACGTCTTGGCTCAGTTTAGGAGCATTGGCATACCTTTTAACTTTGGACATAGTTTTACGTTTGCGAATGACAGATAAAGAAAGTACAATTAAGCAGGACATCTGCATTAGGACATCTGCATTACCTTTGTGGCGCCCCACATGTAGACCGATTTCACTTTCTGTCAACAGTATCTCTCCGCAGACGATACACTCTAGACCTGAATAAATAGAGCAATGAATTATCTGTATTTTCCACATGTTTGAACTTCCAACAACACATACTCTCTGCTTTTGAAACCGCTTACTCAGATATCAATATATGCTAATCTGACGGCAGATGCAAATGATACAAAGTACTAGAGAAAAAATGTATTGACCCTAAGGATTTATGAGTTTTCTGAAGACAACAAACTACAGTAGTTTTGAGATAAAAGTGAAAATACTTGTTATGTATCATGGAAATGACAATGGGCTACAGAATCAACAAAATCCCGAGAATGGACAAAGAGTTCCAGTTACAAAGCAAAGACAAATGTTTTCAAGTAATAAACAATGAGACTGGTCTTCTAAGTGTAACAAACAATAAGGACAGAAACGGAAGAGTGATAAGGAAGTCAGATAATGTACACAAAGGGATTCATAATATGTTCAAATGAGAAGAGATGGACTTTGTGATATCTCTAAAATTTCTATTTCAAACTCACCTGAGGATACCATACATAAATGAATAAAAATGTATTTAGTATTGTAGTCATTCTTCTTTTATTATTATCAATTATTGTTATTATTGTCTTTATTATTATTATTATTATTATTATTATTATTATTATTATTATTATTATTATCAACCTCATCCTCATCATGATCACTATTATCATTACCGTCATTGCTGTGATGGTATTAGAAACAAAGCATATTTTGGATGGTAGTTTTCTATTTGGCAAGGATTTTATATTTGCTCTTTCTTGACGACATGTTTTGTCCTTAATATAAATATTGGAAAATTAATAATTTTACATAGGATTAAATTTTGTTCTCAATATTTTGTAGTGTTAAATTCGGTAGTTTGAACTGTTATGAATACTTTAAAACAAAGTAGGACCTTCTAATCTCTATTAATTGCGTCAGTAGTTTCGAACGTTTAGCATTACGTTTAGCTTCGTAGACAATGTTGCGATTTGTCAGATCCTTTCCGATATCCATTTTATTTATGAAGTTTTCGAATAGCTATAAATTTTGGATTTAGCTTGAACTTTGCAACTCCTATGTCTTTCGAACTCCGCTTCTGTGCTAAATGTATTTTTCCACTAGGGACACGTACGAAATGTGCAAATAAAGTAAAAAGTCAGTTTATATCATCAAAAATCTCTACAGGTATCACGTATGTTACAAATCTCAGCTCGTTCAAAGTAACAAAGAAAAGAGTGAAGCCAGAAAGCTTTTTAACTTTTAACAAAAATAGTTTATTTCCCTACAAAACACAGTAAAAATATGAAAAAATGACTTACAGTTTGTGAATATAATCCCGAAAAACAATCCTAGATTTGAAACACACAAGTCCTATCACTAAACAGTTCTAACTGAATCCAAAGTTCGAATCCCGGTGAAGTTCAAAGATGGCGGACGATGACGTCAGACGAATGAAGTATTGAGTCAAAAGTTCCACTTTGAATTTTATGAATCACAGAAGAATATTCCGGCTTTAGCACTCTGAATAATTTCCACTGAATGTCTTTGTCCAAAGCTTTGATGACGAAGCACTTATTTTCCAGAGAATACAAATTATTCTTAAATAACAAATAACTCAGATTTGGCTACAACAGAAAATACTTCTGAGTTCTTGAAGGTATTTTTACGACTGAACTAGAAAACAGTGATATCGAGTATTAAACCCCCCTAAAATATTTCTACACTTATGATAGGTCACATGATCACTAACTACAATGCACTTGACACTTGCGTCTGGATAGTCTTATTGCATGGTGATCACGCGAGTTAAATATGTATGACCTTGATACAGACCATCACATCAACGCCATGTTTACCAAGTATCTGTACGAGGTCAGCTAAAAATAATGCTAATGAAATACTTTTCCGGTCTATGCAAAACAGAATTTACTTTTAAAAAAGAATATCAAGTCCCGTGAAAATAATCATTACAATAAAATGTAATGAACCACAAATAAAATAAAAAAGAATTTTAAAACTAACACACAAACAATATATTTACATATTCGTAAAACGTATATTACATAATAAGTGGAAACTGCCAATATTTACCTTGAAACACGCAAAAAAGGAAAGCTTAAATGAAATGTGTCCATATATTATCTTCTGTGGAAATGTTATTTACGGCATCAAAATTACATAATTTGATAGCGAAGATTCCTCGCAATATAGACCTAGCTTTGAAGATATTGATTTGTATAAAGACTAATCAAGATGCAACGAGACTTACATTTTCCATATACGTACACTGCATTTGTCAAGCAACACGATGTTATGTAATAGAGGACGCATATTGGTCTCCATGTCTATACTATTACGTGCCTGAATGTGATACTTGCCACAAAATGGCTATCTTTCTTTCGATATGGAAATCAGAGTTGTGCATCTGTACTGTAACTAGCAAGAAAATTCTAAAATATTCTTGCAATACGTTCTATACAATGGTTTCAGTGGTGTATTTCTTTGAATCATTCACGCATTGTGATCTCTTCTTTCACCGCGTGTAAGTCTGTGTATGCTAATGGGCCGTACTTTATATCCTCCAGTGTTAACAGTCCTTTTGTTGTTTACGATTCATGAGATGGAAACGAACATAAATAACATTATTTTTTTGTCCTAAATATACCTTATATTTATGATCATTGTTGTTGTTGTTTTTATAGGGCTTAACGCCATTTTTCATATGCGCATAAGGGAGCTCTAATAATCACTTCTGGTAATACTAAACTATTATACTCGAAGGATGTATTTTCGATTGTGTGCGACAGGATTCGTTTCGAAATCCTTGTTTGGCAATATTTTGGTTTAAGAGACGAAAAGTCATACATTTTAAGAAAAGGTGCGAACTCATGATAAAAACTTTATGAGCAGTTCCGTACCTCAAAATAACGTAATCCCGTCAGCTCCTATGGAACCTACAACTGTCACTAGTCGTTACTGTTAAACTAAACTAAATATTAGCATACACGATGATGCAGTTGTACTTTCAAATTTCCAACTAGTTACACTCTTTGTGTTTGAAAACTGCCAGTATCATATTTGGTTAAGTATTATAATGTATATGAAGTGATACAACATTTTCCATATGTTCTTCGGAGCTTTTGGTAGTACTTCAGCATTTTAACTGGAATTCGAATTATACAAAAACGGGTATTTGTAGTAGTTGTAGGATAACAAAGGAACGTTTTTGGTGAATTAGCTTAAGTAGAAAGTATATATAGAATTGAGAGGTTGGAGGTAATTCTTCATGCACTGTACACGATGTTTCATTTGTATGTACATATTCTCTGTTGAATAATAAATTGTTCCTAGTGATTCCGCACAACAGCGTGCATAAAATGAGTCATTCTTTAATACTATTACCCTCCAGCACTTAGTATGATGTTATACAACACTCTGCAATATCTGCGTGATGCTGATTACGTTGCTCGTGTCTTCTTTCAGGCGCAAGTTTAATGGTATTCATTGTCAAATGTACTTAATTTATTAAAGAAGTGTTACAACTAGACATGGAAGGAAAGTCATACAAACATAACTTATGTACAGTATACAATACTGCCTCTAACATCATTTCCATGTTAGCCCCAATAGTATATTATTGACATGTATAATGTACCAACATATCGAAATACAGACTGAGGTACTGATTCTTGATAGTAATATCTCAATGTAGTGGTAGTGCAGTACAATGTTGCACAAGGTAAACTGAACATGTGGACTCTGCAAATTCTGCACTCGTTTCAACGTATTCATTTTTATCTGATATCTAATATTGGGAACTTAAATAATTTTCTTACGATTAAATGTTGTATTTAATATTTTGAAGAGTTAAATTTGGTTGTTAGAACTTTTATACATATTTATAAATAATGTAGGACTGTTTAGTCTCCGATAATCTTGGCAGTAGTTTCAGAAGTTTAGCATTACATTTAGTTTCGAACATAATGTTACCATTTGCCGGATTGTTTCCGATATCCGTTTAATTTATGGAGTTTAAAATAGCTATAAATGTTGGCTTAAGTTTGAATTATGAAAATTACGGATACAAAAATAAAATTAAACAAGAAAAACGTATTACCTCTGTGGCTTGTCCTATGTGTTTCCAACTCCGCTTCTGTGGTAAATGTCTCCATGCACTCGGGACACGTACGAACTGTACAAATAAAGTGAAACGTCAGTTTATACCATGAAATATCTCTACTTTCCATGTGGTAAAATTTCCAACTATGAACGTTCCTTATTTCTGGAACTGCTGGAATCATATTTTCCTAAATATTAACATGTATTTGAAGAGACGAAGCATTCTCCATATGTCCCTTGAAATATCTTGTTTCATTCTTCCATGTTTTACATTGATTTGAGAGTATAAAAACCGGTCTCATTAGTAGTTTGCAAATAATCGTCTAAACGTTTTATTGTACGAAACTGAGAAGGAAATAAAGGGAAATTGAGAATTTAATTATTAAGCCTTTTAGGTGCATGAAACGGACGATTCCCTTAGTACTAAACTCTTTTAAAGTTAAGGTGCCATTGATAATGCGATTACTCTTTATAAAGTAAGTGGGTGTGATATAGACAATTATCACGTATGTATTTAATAAGTGGAAAATGTGACAATATTTACCTTGAAACACGCATAAAAGAAAAGCTTTAGATGAAATGTGTCGGTATATTATGTTCTGTTGATAGGTTATTTTCAGCACCAACTTAACGTAATTTGATAGTGAAAATTAATTGCACAGCTGTACAGATATTGCGTTGTATAGAGATTAGTCAAGATGCAACGAGACTTACATTTTCCATATACGTACACTGCATTTGTCAAGCAACACGATGTTATGTAATAGAGGACGCATATTGGTCTCCATGTCTATACTATTACATGCCTGAATGTGATACTTGCCACAAAATGGCTATCTTTCTTTCGATATGGAATCCACAGTTGTGCATCTGTACTGTAACTAGCAAGAAAATTCTAAAATATTCTTGCAATACGTACTATACAATGGTTTCAATGGTGTATTTCTTTGAATCATTCACGCATTGTGAACTCTTCTTTCACCGCGTGTAAGTCTGTGTATGTTAATGGGCCGAACTTTATATCCTCCAGTGTTAACAGTCCTTTTGTTGTTTACGATTCATGAGATGGAAACGAACATAAATAACATTATTTTTTTGTCCTAAATATACCTTATATTTATGATCATTGTTGTTGTTGTTTTTATAGGGCTTAACGCCATTTTTCATATGCGCATAAGGGAGCTCTAATAATCACTTCTGGTAATACTAAACTATTATACTCGAAGGATGTATTTTCGATTGTGTGCGACAGGATTCGTTTCGAAATCCTTGTTTGGCAATATTTTGGTTTAAGAGACGAAAAGTCATACATTTTAAGAAAAGGTGCGAACTCATGATAAAAACTTTATGAGCAGTTCCGTACCTCAAAATAACGTAATCCCGTCAGCTCCTATGGAACCTACAACTGTCACTAGTCGTTACTGTTAAACTAAACTAAATATTAGCATACACGATGATGCAGTTGTACTTTCAAATTTCCAACTAGTTACACTCTTTGTGTTTGAAAACTGCCAGTATCATATTTGGTTAAGTATTATAATGTATATGAAGTGATACAACATTTTCCATATGTTCTTCGGAGCTTTTGGTAGTACTTCAGCATTTTAACTGGAATTCGAATTATACAAAAACGGGTATTTGTAGTAGTTGTAGGATAACAAAGGAACGTTTTTGGTGAATTAGCTTAAGTAGAAAGTATATATAGAATTGAGAGGTTGGAGGTAATTCTTCATGCACTGTACACGATGTTTCATTTGTATGTACATATTCTCTGTTGAATAATAAATTGTTCCTAGTGATTCCGTACAACAGCGTGCATAAAATGAATCATTCTTTAATACTATTACCCTCCAGCACTTAGTATGATGTTATACAACACTCTGCAATATCTGCGTGATGCTGATTACGTTGCTCGTGTCTTCTTTCAGGCGCAAGTTTAATGGTATTCATTGTCAAATGTACTTAATTTATTAAAGAAGTGTTACAACTAGACATGGAAGGAAAGTCATACAAACATAACTTATGTACAGTATACAATACTGCCTCTAACATCATTTCCATGTTAGCCCCAATAGTATATTATTGACATGTATAATGTACCAACATATCGAAATACAGACTGAGGTACTGATTCTTGATAGTAATATCTCAATGTAGTGGTAGTGCAGTACAATGTTGCACAAGGTAAACTGAACATGTGGACTCTGCAAATTCTGCACTCGTTTCAACGTATTCATTTTTATCTGATATCTAATATTGAGAACTTAAACAGTTTTCTTACGATTAAATGTTGTATTTAATATTTTGAAGAGTTAATTTCGGTTGTTAGAACTTTTATACATATTTATAAATAATGTAGGACTGTTTAGTCTCCGATAATCTTGGCAGTAGTTTCAGAAGTTTAGCATTACATTTAGTTTCGAACATAATGTTACCATTTGCCGGATTGTTTCCGATATCCGTTTAATTTATGGAGTTTAAAATAGCTATAAATGTTGGCTTAAGTTTGAATTATGAAAATTACGGATACAAAAATAAAATTAAACAAGAAAAACGTATTACCTCTGTGGCTTGTCCTATGTGTTTCCAACTCCGCTTCTGTGGTAAATGTCTCCATGCACACGGGACACGTACGAACTGTACAAATAAAGTGAAACGTCAGTTTATACCATGAAATATCTCTACTTTCCATGTGGTAAAATTTCCAACTATGAACGTTCCTTATTTCTGGAACTGCTGGAATCATATTTTCCTAAATATTAACATGTATTTGAAGAGACGAAGCATTCTCCATATGTCCCTTGAAATATCTTGTTTCATTCTTCCATGTTTTCCATTGATTTGAGAGTATAAAAACCGGTCTCATTAGTAGTTTGCAAATAATCGTCTAAACGTTTTATTGTACGAAACTGAGAAGGAAATAAAGGGAAATTGAGAATTTAATTATTAAGCCTTTTAGGTGCATGAAACGGACGATTCCCTTAGTACTAAACTCTTTTAAAGTTAAGGTGCTATTGATAATGCGATTACTCTTTATAAAGTAAGTGGGTGTGATATAGACAATTATCACGTATGTATTTAATAAGTGGAAAATGTGACAATATTTACCTTGAAACACGCATAAAAGAAAAGCTTTAGATGAAATGTGTCGGTATATTATGTTCTGTTGATAGGTTATTTTCAGCACCAACTTAACGTAATTTGATAGTGAAAATTAATTGCACAGCTGTACAGATATTGCGTTGTATAGAGATTAGTCAAGATGCAACGAGAATTACATTTTCCATATACGTACACTGCATTTGTCAAGCAACACGATGTTATGTAATAGAGGACGCATATTGGTCTCCATGTCTATACTATTACATGCCTGAATGTGATACTTGCCACAAAATGGCTATCTTTCTTTCGATATGGAATCCACAGTTGTGCATCTGTACTGTAACTAGCAAGAAAATTCTAAACCATTTTTGCAATACGTACTATACAATGGTTTCAATGGTGTATTTCTTTGAATCATTCACGCATTGTGAACTCTTCCTTCACCGCATGTAAATCTGTGTATGTTAATGGACCGAACTTGTATCCTCCAGTGTTAACAGTCCTTTTGTTGTTTACGATTCATGAGATGGAAACTAATGTTCATAACGTTAGCTGTCTATCCCAAATATACCTTATATTTATGCGGAAAAGGGAGCTCTAATTATCACTACTGGTAATACTAAACTATTGTACTCGGAGGATGTATTCTCGCTTGTGTGCAAAAGGGTTCTTCTCGCAAGGTAATGTTTTGATTCAAGAGAAGAAATGTCATATATTGTAAGAAAAGGTGCGAACTCCTCAAGCAAAATGTATGAAAACCCTTCAGCTCTTACATATCCGACAACTGTCACTGATCGTTAATGTTAACGTAAACTAAATGTATCATACTCAGTGAAGAAAAGTGTAACATGTATATAAAAATATATTCATGTGATTTTCTAAAGTGGATTCCATGGAGTTTCGAAATTGGCCACATGTAAGTAAAGAGTTTAATTCCTAAACATGTAAATGTCAATGATGGTAATTTTGATATGTTTATAGGTATACATCCACGTGATTTTCTAAAGAGGATTCAGTGGACTTTTCATATTTGTCTCCTATAAGTAAAGAGTTTAGTTACTGTACTGTATGGACAAATGATGTTTCTACATTATCAATTGATTAAAAAGAAATCGTATGAAGTTTGCATGTAAGTACCGGAATTACACTTAACATAATGGCCAGACCCTTTGTTGTCTTTACATTTTTATGATAATGTCTAATATGTGCATACATGATAACCGAGTTGCAACTCCACCCTCTACTGAGTGCTGAAGAAAGTGTATAGATATAGAACAGCTCATTTGTGATACGAGTGACATTATTTAATATATATGTCATGCAAGGACATTAGGCCTCAGAATGAAGACGGTATCGAAGGATAAGGAACCCTTATCCTATGAAAAAAGATTAGTGCTCTAGTGACAGAAACAAAGAGAGATGCCTTCGTGTTATGATGTTTCAAACTACAAGTTATTCAAACACTCATTGCAAAGCGTTACAGTATGTTTGATTGATGGAAGATGGAAATAGTTATTTCTCGAACTTTGAACCATTTCTTCACAGACTAATCTCTTACTGATAGGAGCATTACCAATACCCCCTAACAGGGAACTGTTCCAATTAATTGTGTGCTACCAAGCGCATAACAACAACCATTTTATACTTTCAGATATGTGTCAGCGTTGATGTTCACTTAATTACTTCAAGCAAAAGCTAGAATTGCGTAATTTTGATCACAGTGAAAAGACATATGCAGATATACATTAAAATAAATAGCTTATATCTAATTAGCTAAAATATTAACACTTTATGCATCATTCACAAACCATTGGAAATTGTACGACCTGTGATTATGGTCGTACATTGTCATATAAGTGCGCACGATAGACCAATAAAAAGTTAAACAATTTTGTACTGTAACGACCTAGCAGCACAAATATTTTTCTTTAGTGCTTTTTCTCCTCATCAGAATAAAACCATAAATAAAATTAAGGATATATTGTATCATTCTTGTTAGAAATGATAATTTCTGCATTGCAATAATTGCTTGGTTTACGAAATCTTAATCTGAATGGTGGTCTTACCAGATCATATATACCAAATGATCTCCCGCCTGAAATACTACTGTTGCAACTTCTAATGATATTAATGTAGTTGGTGCAAGAACTACAGTTACTATTTTCCTTAACTAATGTCTAATATTTTTTTTTATTTTCACTTTCCATAGGATTTGCCAGTGAATTTATTTATAGGATCAACTGTCTAATGCTGAAATAACATTAACTCTTATTCGAAGATGTTTATGAAATCTTGTTTCTTTTGTATACGAATACAATGTAGCCAAACGCTGAAAGTTTGTACATGGAATGACATTTATTTTGAATGCATTTGATCTGTGAATGGGTTACGTATGTCAAAATCTGATTAAAACAGATCCAAAGATGATATATTCCTCCTCGGTTTTTGAATTAAATGTTTCAAAAAATGCATTTATTAATCATCTAAAGTTGTTTAAATTCATTACTTGTTTTTGGCATAATTGGTTACCGTGTTTGTTTTGGTTTGGATATGCCTTTGGCCCAGGCACGGTGAGAGTCGAAAGCGCTCAAAAACTAGTTGAAATTCTGTTTTCAACAAGCATACATGGATAAGAAACCAGATCCCAATTAGTGACGTTATGTAGGTTAAAGTTGATATGGAAATGTTCGTTTATTCATTCCCGATTACAGGTAGCGAAACACTTTGATCTTACCCTCGTGTATCTTCCTATGCTGAGCTAATTCCCAATCTGTAGAAAAAAGCTTCATACATTCGCTGCACGAAAACTCTGTAAGAAATAAAGTCCAGATATTAATATACACGATGATGTAGTTGTACTTTCAGATTTTCAGCTAGTTACACTCTTTGTGTTTGAAAACTGCTGGTCTCATATTTTTTTAAATATAAAAGGTATTTGAAGTGACAAAACATTTTCCAAATATTCTTCAGAGCTTATGGTAGATACTTCAGCATTTTAACTGGAATTAAAATTATACAGAAACAGGTGTTTGTAGTACTTGTAGAATAAAAGCAAGAACGTTAAAAGTTTATATAGAATTGAAAGGTGAATGGTAATTCTCATCTCGTGCACTGAACAAGATGTTTCATAGGCATGTAGATATTCTCTTTTTAATACTAAATTGTTCCTAGTGATTCCGTACAACAGCGAGCATAAAATGAGTCATTCTTTAATACTATTACCGTCCAGCACTTAGTATGATGTTATACAACACTCTGCAATATCTGCGTGATACTGATTACGTTGCTTGTGCCGTCTTTCAGGCGCAAGTTTAATAGTATTCATTGTCAAATGTACTTAATTTATTAAAGAAGTGTTACAATTAGACATGGAAGGAAAGTCATGCAAACATAACTTATATACAGTATACAACATTGCATATAATGCCATTCCCATGTTAGGCGCTGGTTAAATTATTTAAATGAGTATATGTGTGACATGTATAATGAACCAACATATCGGCATAAAGACTTAGGTACTTATGTTTGACAGCAGTATCGCGGTGTAGTGGTAGGGTTGTATAAAGTTTCAAAAGGAATACTGAACATTTGGACACTGTAAATTCTTCACTCAGTTCAACGTATTAACTTCTTTTATCTGATTATACAATGCATTGAGAGACAATGTAATTGTTACAGATAGTGATGTTAGAGTCGGCTGGAAAAATGACGGCATGTTTACAATGTTAATAAATGCACCTTTGTCATGTGTAATGTGCTAAAGTAGGTGGTTGCTAGTAACTTTATATCATACAGACATCGAAAACGTAGTAGAAAATAATCATCCCCACCTCAAAATTTTTCAAATAACAGATAAATAAAATACTTATATCAAGATCATTCTCGATTTAAGATCAGTTTTCTTAATCCCAGTTGTGGTCTAATTAGCGAAATGTTTCTGGAGATTACATTCGAATATTACGAAATTTCTGTTTCAGATATTATATTTCACCACGTAACCTTACCTTGCAATAAATTCTTTTTTCCCCTTTCGATTAAGCTCATCATTTCTTCAAATTGGACATACCCAGGACACTCAACTTGAGTATAGGTTTCGCACCATGTGATATACTCCTTTCGTAATTCCAGTATTCTGTGTGGCTCAAGGGATTTAGTTTTCATATCGTCGATTTCACAAGCAACTGTACTTTTGATGGAGTCTCCGCATCGAGATGCAATATTGCATAACAACATCTTGACTTCCTGCCACAACCTTTCGAAGCTGGCGGTTGATAGTGCTGCTTTTGCTATGTGGCCAACAATGTTGTTTCTGTGTGAAGACAAGCGCAAAATATCAGCAAATGTTGATTTGTCCCAGTCAGGCACATCTTCCTGATCATGTGGTTGGTATTTCAGGGAGTACGTCTCCTTAAAGGCGAATATGAGAAGAGTAAGATCAATTGTGTCCAGATCTTTAACCCCTGATATGTTTTTCAATGCACGACACGCTTTCTCTGGTAGTCGTTTTGGTTTAAGACGTTCAAGTTTGTTACTTAAATCACGGAAGAAGACTCTGATTTTCATGTCCGTGAAAGAGGATATAGCATTTAAACTTGAGAAATATGTTTCATCATTGCCTTCGGCACATTTATCAAATACGTTCTCCAGGTGTTTGTACCAAATGTCACAAAACTCATTCACAGGTGTAGTTATATCCATATCATTAATACAATGTTTAAACTTTTGAACATTAAAGCCCTTTGGTGTTTCTTTTAGCCCCGAGATTATGTGTTCATTAGATACGGTTTTGAACGCCCGCAGTGCTGAGTAACATTCCATTTTCATCATGTTCAAATCCTTACGGAACTCTTCGACAAGTTCTGGAACCCTACCTTTAGGATGCTGTGATAATAATTCGTGTCTACGACGGTCAAGAAATTTGTCATTTGCGTCAAGTTTTAAAAGAAGGGCGCGTTGAGCACTGTACAGATCTTTGTAAAATGTATCTTCCAATTTATTAATGATCGTGCGCATTGGAATCAGACATTGAATTTCCTGCTGTATTTGTGACAACCAGGATTCTAAGGTATTCTTGACACTGTCTGAAACATAATAATGTTGTTGTTTTTTCACATCACTCTTCCATCGTTTGAGAGTATGTATCTCACTCATTATGGTAGATTCAGCGTATGGTGTTCTCCAAGACTTTAGGAGGTCATTAAGAAGGACTTCTCCTGATTCAGTCGAATTCTTGTGTTTTTTATGCAAATGCAACCAAAGACGTTTGGTGTATGACATGGTTAGTGTAGTACTTTCCCTCCAACAGTCAGAATACTTTGCAAATATCGAAGTTAAAATATCTAGTTGAAGAAATATTCGAAGCACCTCTGATCCTTTGTTTATCATTAACTGCGCGAAACGACACCAATTGGCGCTTTCTTCAGACATGTTTTATTATCAAGAATCTCTATCAGAGAATACTGGAAGACACTATTTTCATCTAGATCATAGAGTGTCACTTTTTGTGTGTGTCTTTAATGCCATTATGATATATTTTGGTCAACTTTATGTATCAAAAACAGGAAAGCTCTATTCCTAAACGTTATAGAACTGGAAATCCATTCTGTCTTGAACACAATGACATAAATCTGCAAAATAAAGCGTCTCCATTTCATGTGTTTTTGCTTATGAGTAATTTTTATATTTCAGTTGAAACAGAAACACTATAAACAAATAGTAGTCAGCTTACGTTGTCCCCTATTCATTGAAAAGCTATTAAATCACAGGTACCTTCTATAAACATAATTACGTAACACAATAATGTTTCGCTTCTTTTCCATGGTTTTCAAATTATTGATATAAAAATGTAATGAAAATAGAAGGAAGAAACATTTTAAACACAAACTTGTTGGTAGAAACAGACATGATAAGTTTATTTTTTTTATGATAAAAATATTTTCCAAAACACAAGTAAAACTGTAAATATATAAATAATCCTTAAAGGAATTGTTACGTATATGTAATTAAATTGCTTGCGTGTTAGTTTTAAAATTCTTTTTTTATTTTGTTTCATTACATTTTATTGTAATAATTATTTTCACGAGATTCGATATTTTGTTCAAGTAAATTCTGTTTGCATAAAACGTAAAAGCATTACATTAAGCAGCAGAGGAGGTGAACAGACCACTTGTCTGAATCGTCATTTGTCTAAAAAATAAGGTTCCTACGAAGGCTGAAAATAATGTCGATAACGCTAAACCAAAGCCTCTAACCCTGACTATGTCAGGCCGAGAGTTTCTCTAATTGGGTTAGCGTATCTCGTTAATTCACCTCCGACTCTTTATTTTGTGTTTCGTTTACTCGCCGGGTCACTCAATAGTGGTCGTTCACCTCCTCTGCTGCTGTAAATTAAACAGCTATTATAAATATTATCAATAATAATTGAAGAACCACACTCAGCTAGATTAGCTCGAGAGCGACTAGAGGCAATTAAAAAATATTTACCTGTTCGTGATTCTGTTAAGCAACAACTACAATCACGTCAGGAATCTCAAGTTGAATTTGCAGAAGGTGCAGAACAAGTATTTAAACCTATTACAGAGACTACTAAAGGTCTTCTTCCTGCGTTAGAAAAAACTGCTGAAGCAACTACACAAATAGCAGAAAGAACAAAACAGACAAAAAGGATTTTACGGGGACTTCCAGCTGATATAGCTGCTGCTGCTCAACCTGAAGGCGCTGAAGCACCAGCCCCTAAACCAAAACCAGGAGGTTCTGCAAGTAATGCTGAACTGTTAAATAAATTTGATGAGAATATTGTTATATTTGTTAAGAAGGAAATTAAAAACCCACAGCAATTAGCTGAGTTTGTTGTGGATGGTTTTGGTCAAAGAAAAACATTTATGAAACCTGAGCACGCTAATGATATTAAAACTCGTGAACAATGGCAAAAAGCATTATATCGCATTTATATGGATGTTGAAAAAGTTAAAGCTGATGATCCATTATATCGAGGTTATCTTAATGAAATTGACAATTTAATCCAAACAAAAGGACAAGAAAGAAATCAAAGTGAAGAAAAGAGAAGACAAGAAAAAGCACAAGCAAAACAAGCAAAAGAATCAGAAAAGCAAGCAAAACACGAAGCAAGAGAACGCAAAAAACAAGATGAAGGAAAAATAGAAGGACTACTACCGTATACGGAAAGAGAAAAACAACAAAAACAACAATCTCCAAAATCACGAATACCATTTCCACAATCTCCAAAACCACAAATACAACAGAAACCAAGTAAAAAGGAAGAAGAATGGCAAGACGCTCCCGTCAGCATAGAAGATTGGTTGAGACAATATCTAGAGAAAGAAGAAGAATTAGGATTGCTTGAAAAAGAACCTCCTACTGGAAGTGGATTTACTAATCAAGGAAGCGGTTTTATTAATTGTCCAAACAGCGTTCTCTCCGATGTTGAACGACTAGAAATTCTAATTGGAGAAAAACGAGCTGGTAATAATTCCCCAGAAATAATTAATGAAGCAGCTGATATTTGTAAACGATTATTTCCAGGCGGTATCATGGATATTAATGTGTATCGGTCTCTCATTAATGAAATCGCCGATGACTACCACAGTGACTAAGTCACTGAATTGAGTATTTAATTAGATACAGTTACTATAATAAAATGATCATACATAATACTCAACGTGGACCGACCATGGTTAGAGTAATACATTCACGATTACCAGTATACAAAACGACTTACGGAGATGGACTAGGTGATGTTGTTCAAGGTCTATTTAGAAGGATAGCCCCAAAAGCAATACCGATTGCAAAGCAACTGGGAATGAAAGCTATTGATGTTGTTCGTGAAAAAGGTATTGGTGCTGTTGGTAATGTTGCTAGTAAGACATTCTCAGCAATCAAGGATAGACTAAGACGATTAATACGACGAAAACCTCAGCCACCAGTGAAACTGGCTAGCACTGAAGTGATGCCCGCAAATATTAGTAAAATAATAAATCAAGCTGCTAAACAAAAACTAGCAGAGTTGGCTAGTGTACCAATGTCAGAAAAAAAAATATAACCGCTAGTCTGAAAGCAGGAAGTGGTCTCACTTCCCGATATGGTCTTCGTGTTAGACGATAATAAATATAATAAAGATGTTCAACGTATATCTGATCCCGCATTTGACATGGACGCACCGGTTCTTAAAGATGAGTCTGTGCGTGATTATCAATATTATTCTTATGACGCACGAATTCCAGATCAGCGTGGACGAATTGAACTTCAAGTTCAAGATACAAGTAGGTATTTCTTACCCGCTGAAGCATTTATTGAAATAGAAGGTAGACTCTTACGAGCAGACAATAACGCATACGGAATTGGTAATCGAGTTGGTTTTGTTAACAATGGTGTCATGGCTTTATTTAACAGTGCCATATATATCATTGGCGGAAAGAATATTTAATCATGCCTGGAAAACGTGGACGTTGCCACGACGATACTTGGTCTTGCAAGATACAGCGATGATTACTCAAGGTCAGCTGGTCCATCAATGATGTCTGCAAAGGATACAACTGATCATCCAGAAAACAGAAACGTAACACTAAATGCAGCTGTAACTGAAGTTGCATCAATGAATGAAAACTTCAACTTGGAATTCGCATCACGTCTAACAATGTTAAACGATGGTGAAGAATTTTCATGTGCGATTCCACTGTCACATATATTTGGATTCTGCAGAAATGTTAGGAAGGTTATATTTGGCGCTAAACATACAGTGGTACTTGTTAGAAAAGCCACCGACAATGATGCAATATGGCGTGATGCTGCAGTTGCTGTAGGTAAAGTAATACTGACAAAACTTTCGTTGTGGGTGCCAACAATGACTCCATCGATTACTGAAGAACAACGGTTACTTTCTTTTATGGACAGTGGTGGAAAATTAATATTGTCATGGTTGACTATGACCACAGATAGTATTCAAGGTGCTGTTGCTGGTTTATTTACATGGCAGATAGCATCACAGCAGGGGGTGTCAGCACCACGACATATATTTATTGCGTTTCAGGAAAATGCCAGAGTAGACTCACAAGAACGAAATCCAATGGTGTTTGATACGCTTGGAGTTAGTGAAGTTTCTTTGAGGATAAATGGACATCAAGAACCTTCCGAAGAAGTGTTGCTAAATTTTGAAAATAATCATGTTGCACGTGCATATCATCGATTGATGACGTTCATGGGACGTGATCAGAATGTTGATTCTGGGTTACAGATATCTCAGCGTGATTTTACAACACTGTATCCAATATATTACTTTTCACTAGAACACTTAGATTTGTTCAGACAATCTGTCGTTGATATACACTTTCGAGCTCGTGTAGCTCGACTGCCCGCTGGTGGTTACAGAGCAATAGCCGTTATACTCACCGATAAATCAATATTACTTGAAGGTGTTGGTGGTCGCATGAGAGTCGTTGATGCTCCAGTAGAAAACATGTAATTAGATCGCTCATAATATTATAATGTCATATAATCACGTTAGTGTTAGTCTGACTCCTGGTCAGATTAAAAAGCTACAATCAGCATCAAAAAATAACTGTGGATTAAAAATATCGCTAAAAAGAGAACAAATGAGTGGTGCAAATAAATTATCGTTGACCGAGCGTCAGTTCAGAAACTTCAATGAAGCCAAAAAATCAAATAAAGGTATAAAACTTAATCTTTCTGCGGGCGCCATTAAAGATATTGTTAAATCTGGCGGAATGTTTCCCCTTCTTGCAGCTATACCAGCATTAATAGCCGCTGCAGCCCCAGCTGTTGCAAAAGCAGCTGCATTAGGCGCTGATGGAACCGCTGCTGGAATGGCATTAAAGAAAGCAACCGGACAGGGAATAAAATCTTACAAAAAAATGGGAAGGGGTCTAAGATTGCCAGCGACCCCATATTCATGGTACGGAAAGGGTCTAAGACTTCCCGGGACAGTTCATTGATTTTGCCCATGTCCAATTTTGATTTACTTGATGCTGCTAAAAAATTAAAAATAAAAAACTTCAGAGGCGTTTTTATGCGTGATCAATTACCAGAAGAACCAAACAATATTGAAACTGGTATTATTAATCTCGATAAAAACTCTGTACATGGTACGCACTGGGTTGCGTATGCAATTGATGCACGTGGAATTATTTATTTTGATTCATATGGACTAGCGCCACCAAAAGAATTTTTTAAATATGTTAGCAGCATGCAAAGTATTCCAATCTGGTATTCAACGCTACCAACACAAACATTAACTGATCCGCCAATATGTGGTCGAGAAGTACTCGTTGTACTTGATACTGTATCAAAATCAACGAAACCACCTCATAAAGCTGTACACGATTATACTACGTTGTCACATTTAAACAGACATTAATAAATATAATGGTAGATATTTACGAAAGATCTTCTCGCAAAGCTCAGCGGCAAGGTGATTTATCTAAATATGCAACTCTTGACCAGCTCAGAAATGAAATCGATGATTTGTTAAACATTACAAGTGTGGATCAAAATGAAGTCGTTGTTTTTCAGGATAAACAAGGACGATTAAAGACAAGTAATATACAACTGCCAGATGTACTCATACGAATTCCTACCGCGGTTGTTAATAATATCGTTATTTTAACTGATCAAGGTAAAATACAAGATTCCGGTAAGTCAGTCAACTATTATATTAAGAAAGCTGGTGATTCATTCACGGATCACATTATCATGAATCTAAATAAAATTATAGACCTTGGAAACCCATCCGCAGATACAGACGCCGCAACAAAAAAAATATGTCGACGATCAAGAATCTAAGTACGTATTAGCCAACGGCGGTATAATGCGTGCATTTCTCAACATGAATAATAATGGTATTAATAATCTCAGAACACCAGAATCTGATTTTGATGCTGCAACCAAAAAATACGTCGATGATAAGGAAATTCCTATCACAACTTCGTTAGCTACAATCAATGATGAAATGATTACACTCAATACTAATTTCACTAGACACTTACAAACGTTTTTAAATTTTCGTAGAAACATAAACAAATCTGTACATGAATTTTTTGGTGATCCACCAACAGTTGATATCAAAC
>JAECUM010049558.1:0-13469 GCA_016617855.1 Megalonaias nervosa | reverse complement strand
CCCCCCAAAAAAAAAAGAAAAAAAAAAAAACCCACCGGAAACCAGCTATCTCCATTTATCAATATTGGAGTCCAAAATTTAAAAAGGAGTAATTTTCTAATTTTCCACACTGGGCATAACCCATTATATCCAATTATAGTGCATGAACAAGAGTGTCTTTATAATTTGAGTATATTTAGTTTGCTCTATACTGTTTAAAACTTTTAAAAAATTATTCTAGGTTTTGCTTTCAAGTTTGCTAAGTTTATTTAGAATGATGTAGTTACATTTACGATTAATTCTTACCAGCCTTCTGAAAGGTCAGCTTTTATCTGTGGCGGAGGATTCGTGTTCTCCGTGTAATTCTAGCTGTACAATACTTTTCTCACACATGCTAACATGCAAATCCAATTCAAGATTTCTTATCGGCTTTAGTCGTAATTATTTACTTACCCTGGAGGTACATGGCAGATGTATCTTACTGCTGACTCATGTTTTCATTTGGTGAGCGTTGCATTGCCTCTATTACTTTCATTGTGTCCTTGTCTATATTTTCAAAGATTAAAAAGATCTTTTATTTACCCGCAAATATGACCTATTAGATCAAAGTTTACTTGGAAGTATATTTGGTCTGCATATGATTTTTTTGAGTCAGTTTCAGAATTGTTATTAATAATGCATGCCCGTCTGCAGAGTTTGTCTAATGCCAAAATATTACACTTTTGTTATTTCCAATTCAAGCATATTAACTTCATCTTGGTTACAAAATCGAGAATCAGCCGGGGATGCATACATTTCTCCAAAGCATGATCTTCATCAATAGTAACATGGGGCGAGACAGAATGTCTAATAAATACAGTAATACCGGCAATTTTTCCCTTTTCTTTTGTTTCCTATTTTGAAGAAAAGGTATTATCCTGGTTGATTAAGAACGTCATTATTATCGGTGTATGTTTCACGGACACAGAAATTGTCATAATTTTGTACAAAATCACGTAATTCAGGATAAAATAATCTACGTTTAAAGCCCCATACATTTATTGACCCAATCTGATTAGTAAGCAGTTTTTGCTCTAATTTTATTTATATTTTCATTGTAACTATTGTTGCTGTTGGTATTGTTATTATTATTGCAAATTTCCAAATGAAATGAACACCGCGTGATTCTATACATAAAGTGTTTTGGCCATATCATTATTTGCGTCGGTCGGGTATGGAGATTTACTGATTGGATCTACGGCCCGAGTATAAGGTTAACTAGACAGACCCAGGGCCGACCAACATGGGGGGGGGGGGTCAACCGAGGATATATCGTAAGGGGGTCAGGGCGGAACAACACTTTTAATTTTATAAAAGAAAATTTTGTTTGAACAAGAACTAGGAGAGGCCCGGGTGATTCTTACCCCAGGACCCGTGATCGCTCTCTATGGCCCTGGACAGACCCCTCATATTGCCAACAGAACTGGTAATATCTGATTTAGCGAGAGTGGTCGTGACGTTTCAAGAGCGAGTGAGAGCTGTCAAATCCCGGGGTTTGCCTAAAACTGGTAGTCGTTTCTTGCTCGGAATTCTCTGCAACTGTCTGTTTTGGTATCAGTGAAAGTGTCCATTAGGGCCGTCCACTCTTGTTATGTAGCCCTTTGGTTTTTGGTCATAGCTATCTAAGCCATGATCGACCACTGTGTTATTGCCTGGATCGAGTAATTAATAACATAAAATATGAAATGAAATTAATGGATGGAATAACAGAGATCTGAGCAGAGATATAGAATAGAACAACACGAGCCCCCATATGTAACATATAACAGTTTAATCAATTACATGAACAAAATGAAATTGAACATGACATTTGAATAATTCACTTTCTCTTAGCAAATAGAATTACCAAATTTCTAACAAATACAACTAGCCGTTCTGTTATACCAATAACATAAATTTCATCATAGAATCGAGCGAACGATTGAACTCATTTTACTCCGCTTGCCTGAATAACCTGGTTGCTTCCGATCCTCTCAAAGTCAACGTTAGAGTCGCTGTATTCCTTTTCCTTTTTTCTCTGTCTCTCCACTCTGGCTGTCTCTTCTCCTTTCCACTGCGTTGTACAGATATGGAGATATTTTCCCTTGTAAATAAATAGCAACGCATCCTAAATATTTGTCAGGCATTTTTACTTCTGGGATCGAGCAATAATCCCCACTCTTGTTACGTCAGATATCGTCTTATCGTAATTCAACAGAACTAAGGTTAATATATCGCCTTATCGTAATTCAACCGTCTAAGGATAATATGGGTCAGTTCGCAACCTGACGGTGATAAAAAAAAACGCCACCTTATTAACATGAAATTAATGTTTTCCCAAGCACGCAGCAGCATTCCTAAATGGAAGCATGAGATAACTTGACAGCTTAGTAAATAGTACTGCGCCCCTGTGGGCTATAAATTACTAACTGGACTATCTAAGTCGCCATGCGCCGATTTCTCGCTTGAAAAGAATTTACAGCTTAATTAAACTAATAAATTAATGGACTTCCTTCCTTGTCGTAACTACGTAGCTTGCTTCCTTGACATAACATTTTCAGATATAGTAAAATCAATTCCTAGCATACAATATACATATAATTTAAGACAGATAAAATTACATATTCACACAATTTGTATCTGAAGTAATGCATGAAATCCTTAGAATACATGAGTCATATAACATTCGAGACAAATGTATGCAAACATTTTAACTTCCAAACTCACAGAAAAAATGATGGAATAATTTATAACGAATTCATTCAACGAAAAACTACAAACTTATATCAATGAATATATTGTAAGTGATTGAGACCGTACCTTGTGCCTTCTGTGACTCGCTTCCTTTACTATGAAGCCTGAATCTCACTCTTCCGTGTCTTCAACTTTCCAGACACTCGTCCCTAGTCAGTTTAACGAGAATGTACTTCCTACTCATCTTGGAGTCAAGAGTTTGCTTCCCGCAGAAACTTAGACTGGCTAACTTTCGCGAGGGAGATTACCTAAAACCTTGAATTTTGTTGGAAGCACACCCCCTCATTTAACTTAGCCAGACAGGATTAATTTTCTCTAACAGCCAAAAATTAAACACGCCAATCGAAGCTATAATAATTCTCTCTAGTCAGTCTTTAATAACTATTTCTGGAAAGTTCATTTTAAGACACATCGTAGGCTGTCGATATATTACGGACCTAGCCCTTACGTCAAAAGTTAATTGTTACGTGTCATGCTGACCATGACAAAATGTACTGCGAGAGCATCTACAAAATTTTTGCTCCGTTACAGTTGCACAAGCAACCGAGTTGTTCATATCCATATTTGAATTATCACAATTAAGATTACCCCTGGTGTCGAACAGCTCGCTAGTAACAGGTTTTCAGGGTCTCGGGGTAATCATCAAGGGTGATATCATCGTCCGCGTCGAGGTTGATTTCTCGCATCTGCCCGGGCTAAGCTATATCAAGTCGACTGTGTCACATAATCATCTGCCAGTCAGGAAATAACTCCTTGTACGCTAGATCATCAATTTAGCAGGGTATTTGATCAGGGACCTTGGCCATAGGTTGTTTTCTCTTCACGATTTTCTTTTTGGTCATAAGTTTTTCGGCTAGTAAATATCACTTGAGGATTTGTCACAAAATTTCGTCCATCTGAGTTTTGCTGCATTTAGAAAGGACACGAACCATGTCATCATACTCCTGTAATGCAGCAATGATAGGCTTGTATGAGACTTTTAAGGGGGTGCGCTGATTCGCACTGTGTTAACATCAACTGATGCATTAACTGCACTGACAATCTTGTGCCACCTTCGAGTCCTTTCAGTAGTGGTTTTCACGTTTTGTAAACTTTAAAAAAAAAAACTGATTTCAATTTACTATAAATGACAAACGATTTAAAATGTTGATCAGAAATTTCACTTTCTTTTTAGAAAACAATATTTCACATGTAGGGTTTCAAGGCCGGATTAGGTCAAGTTTTATGTGGGTGGTTTTTAAAAGGGTGTGGTTAATTTTAAACATTTGATTTGTGCCTTATGGATTGTAACCTTTATGAATTTATATTTGTTTTTATGCTTTATTGAATTCCTAAACATATTCAGCAGTAAACTACCCTTCTGTGTGCTGATGTGCCGTTAAACCCTATACATGCAGACATATCGGTTGGTATAGATATCTGACACTTGTCAGTAAAATACGAACTGTGTGAATGTGTCCGTTTATCTACAACCAGTGTTTTGAACCGATGAAAATACGTAACAAAAATAAACAAACATTGTTTGTAATTGTAATTATTTTCGTACTGTACATTTGATGATTTGACTGTTAAATTTACATTCTGTGGACTTGTAATATTTGGCACATTCATTTCCCACAGACCCTCACGTTAATATTTGGCACATTCTATATCCACAGACTGTCACGTTTATATTTGGCAAATTCGATTCCCATAGACCGCCACGGTAATATTTGGCACTTTCAATTCCCATAGACCGTCACGTTAATATTTTTGGCACATTCATTTCCGATAGACCGTCACGTTAATATTTGGCGCATTCAGTTTCCACAGACCGTCACGGTAATATTTAGTACTTTCAATTCCCATAGACCATCACATTAATATTTGGCACATTTGGTGCCTATAGACCGTCACGTTAATATCTGGCAGATGCTAATTCAGTTCCCATAGACCGTCAGGTCAATATTTGGAACATCCAGTTCAAATAGACTGTTCCGTTGATATTTGGAACATTCAGTTCCTATAGACCGTCTCGTTAATATTTGGAACATACTAATTCATTCCCCATAGACCGACACGTTAATATTTGGCACATACTAATTCGGTTCTCATTGACTGACACGTTAATATTTGGCTCATACTAATTCAGTTCCTATGGACCGTCACGTTAATATAATTGGCACATTCATTTCCTATAGGCCGTCTCGATTAGTTCCCTTAGACACGTTAAGATCTGGCACATGCTAATTTAGTTCCTGTAGACCGACACGTTAATATTTGGCGCATACTAATTCAGTTCCTATATACCGACAAGTTAATATTTGGCACATTTCAGTTCCTCTTAGACCGTCACTTTAATATCTGGAACATACTAATTCAATTCCCTTAGACCGACACGTTAATATTTGGAACATGCTAATTCAGTGCATATGGCACATTGGCACATTCAGTTCCTACAGACCGACGCGTTAACATTTGGCACATACTAATTCAGTTCCTATGGACCGACGCGTTAATATTTGGCACATGCTAATACAGTTGCTATAGACTGACATGTTAATATTTGGCACATACTAATTCAGTTCCCTAAAACCGTCACGTTTATATTTGGCACATAACAATTTAGTTCCCATAGACCAACGCGTTAATATTTGGCACATACTAATTCATTTCCCTACACCGTCACTTGAATATTAAATACATAGCACATTAATTTCCCACAGACGGTCACGTTAATTTCAGGCCAAGTTACTATACTTTTGGACCACTCCGGTGGCCTAGTGGTTAGAGCGTCCGCCTCGGATGCTGGAGATTCGCGGGTTCGAACCCCGGCCAAGTCATACCAAAGGCTTATAAGAATGTTGCTAACAGCTGCCTCGCTTGGCGCTCAGCATTAAGAGGTTAGTGTTAGGGCTGGTCGGCCTGGTGTCAGGATAAAGTGACTGGGTAGACATCATGCTACATCTCTGCGGCATGATGCCCCAATGACAGACATCACTATAAACTGCCAGACTGCAGACATCGTAGCGATATGACAGAAAAATTGTTAAAGCTACGTTAAAAATCCAAATACACACACACGCACGCGCGCGCTGGCGCGCGACTTATGAGGCCAAACAGGGACATTATCAACATTTTACGAATGATCTATCCAGAATAAACCTTTAAAAGGAAGGAAACGATATGCCACGAGCCTCGTTTTTGATAACACGCTCCTGGTATGTGCCTAATATAAAATCCAGTTCGGTGATCTCCAGTTTACATCCAGCAGCACCTATGAGGCCAATAAAAATGCCTTTAGGTTCAAATCTAATAACGCATACTATTTACCCATACGCAGTTTTTTTTTTTTTCGATAATTATCTTCAGCCAACCAAAGAGCTTCATTGTCTTAAATACGTTATTTAATATACCACCTTACATAGACTGATATCGCCGCTCTTGCGATAATTAATTGCCAATGGCCACGTGATTAAAATCTGTATGAAATGAGTATTTCATGTAAAACTGATTTTCGGCGAATAAGCAAATGTATGTGGGTCATATAATGTCTGTATTCGATTTCTTGTATTGCTTTTGGGTTGGCAGATATCGTAACCTCACACACTGATTTATCGTAGGCAATTTCTCGAGGCGGATAGTAGACGAGCAGGTCGTTTGTGTTAATCAACAGACAGCTGCTGGTGGTGGCTGATAGGGGTGTGTACTGCGCTTTATATTATGGAAGGTGTCAATTAAGCTAGCTAGTCAAATTTGTATTATGAAAGGTGTCAATTAAGCTAGCTAGTCAAATTTGTATTATGGAAGGTGTCAATTAAGCTAGCTAGTCAAATTTGTCCCCGAACCTGAAACGAAGTCTAAGTACTTGTTTGGTTGACCTGGTTCTAGCAAAAAAGTCAGACAGAAAGTCACTGGACAAAAAAGTAAAAATGTGAATTTTCACTATTGTGAGTTACATGTAGGACAAAAAAAAAATCACAGAACAAAAATTCACACTCTCAGCTTTGTAATGTTGCAGGTTTTTAAATGAACGACACAGCTTCATTAATTGCACCTTGTTCATTGAGATAATATCATAATAAATAGTATCAGCCGTATGATTTTTGAATATTTTCAATATAGTTTATAGTAGTTTGTAACAATAATAAGAACATGCATAACACAAAGAAAATATTCACATTGTCGTCATTGTCACTGCAAATGCAAAAGTTCATTATTGATCTTATGTAATGCATGTCCAGTGCACAGAGACTAGAACCATCCTTGATGCTTGTGGTGACTTCTGCTTTGGAATGAAACTTTGACAAAAGCTTTGGATATATAGAGATGTGTTGTTTTATTAACATGCATGTACTTGTTTAGAGATTGAAGCCAAACTTTTACCTTTAGACTGCTCCGGTGCCCTAGTGGTTAGAGCGTCCGCCTCGGATGCGGGAGGTCGTGGGTTCGATCCTCGGCCGAGTCATACCAAAGACTTATAAAAATGGTACTAACAGCTGCCTCGCTTGGCGCTCAGCATTAAGAGGTTAGTGTTAGGACTGGTCGGCCTGGTGTCAGGATAATGTGACTGGGTTGGACATGATGCTTCATGTCTGCGGCATGATGCCCCAGTGCTAGACATCACTATAAACTGCCACACTGCAGACATAGTGGCGATATGACAGAAAAATTGTTAAAGCTACGTTAAAGAATCCAAATCACACACACACACACACACACACACACACACACACACACACACACACACACACTGTATATATTTATGAAAGCTTCCTTTCCTGTCGAAGAGTAAGCCTTAAAAACCTCATGGATCTAAATGTTGTACGCTTGTTTTACAATTTTCCCTTAAGACTTCAAGTGCTAAACAATCACCCTTTTCCTGTCAAGCCATCAATTTATTGTGATCATTAATAGTAAAAATTAAGACCAATAGAATATAATAATTTTCTAACATATTTTTTTAAATAAATGTTTGAAAATTCAAAGTGTGTTTCAATGTCTTGTGACTTTTTGTCCTGCTTGGTCACCATTACTGTAATAACTCAAATTGTTACTTTTTGTCCCATGTATATTTGTGACCTTTTGTCCCGTGACTTTATGTCCCATCTAACTTTCTGTCTCATGTGTATTTGTGACTTTTGGTCCTGCGACTTTCTGTCCCATGTATATTTGTGACTTTTTGTCCTGTCACTTTCTGTTCTTTTACCGGTTGCACCAATATCAGTCTTACATGAAACTATGTTAAAAGATTGTTTTTGTTACTAACAAAATTTGCTGGATTTTCCTAAATTTTGCTCATATTTAACGACCCTCCATTAGCTTCCCTCGAGTAATTAGGAAGTTATTACTGTTTTGCATTCACAGCACGCACACAAAAAAAACGGTAAATACACTTTTCCTTTTACGTAAGCGCCGCAGAAAACTTAGCATACCTCTTTATCGTTTGACCTTTAATATCCACTCTACCTAATGAGAGAAGAAAGTTTAGGATATTACCAACCATAATGTATACTTTTGTCCTTCCCCTGAGTGGCTTTTGGGCGCTTGTTCTACCCGTGTCAATGGGCTTTTGCCCGTACCAAGTAATATTTAATTTTGTATCCGTTTGAGTGTGCCATAATTGTTCCCTGCCTGCATATTGTGAACATAACGCCCTTCGGATCATTTTGTCTTGTGTACATTACACTTTGCTGGTAAATTTTGCATTGCGTTCGTTTTGCTTCTGAGACCATTGTTTAATAATAGTAATTTAAATTGCCGTTTGATACAGCAGTCATTGTTTGAAGATGACCTCGTATGTATCCCACTACAGTCAAACAATACTGTCTGAATAAATATTTTGTGACGTCATAAGTTCTTTTTTTTAGTCATTACATGATCTAACATAAAAGGTAATTTCGTTGTTCAATACGTCATCGTGTGGACACGATCTGCTGTTATTATTTCAGAATAAAACTGTCCGTGTAATAAATTCTAATGCTAAACATGGGATCGCGTGACAAACTAACCGAAATGAACAACAAAGAAAATGGGTTGTGATTTATACACGTAAATCCGCCTTTAATGAACATATCTGAAAACAATAAAATGACAAATTTACATCTACACAATAGCCACCAGTCAGTAAATCAGATCAATCTCGTATCTGGCACACTAACATGGCTAATGTTATGTTATTAAACACGATGCCGTTGGTACACAGTGCGGTGTGTGTGTGTGTGTGTGTGTGTGTGTGATTTGGATTTTTAACGTAGCTTTAAAAATTTTTCTGTCATATCGCTACGATGTCTGCAGTGTGGCAGTTTATAGTGATGTCCAGCACTGGGGCATCATGCCGCAGACATGAAGCATCATGTCCCACCCAGTCACATTATCCTGACACCAGACCGACCAGTCCTAACACTAACCTCTTAATGCTGAGCGCCAAGCGAGGCAGCTATTAGTACCATTTTTGTAAGTCTTTGGTATGACTCGGCTGAGGATCGAACCCACGACCTCCCGCGTCCGAGGCAGACGCTCTAACCACTAGGCCACCGGAGCGGTCAAACGACCTAGTAGAAAGAGATTATTATTAACTGAACATGGGTAAAGGGGTGTGTTGTGTTCGTGTTTGTGTTTGTCTACGTGTGTTTGTGTGTGAGAGAGGATGTGTGTGTGTGTGTGTGTGTGTGTGTGTGTGTGTGTGTGAGAGAGAGAGAGAGAGAGAGAGAGAGAGAGAGAGAGAGAGAGAGAGAGAGAGAGAGAGAGAGAGAGAGAGGGAGGGGGAGGGCCAGGCTAACAATGATGTTAGAGCAGACAATGACATTTAAGTATACTAAAAATCACATAAGTATTCAATGGATAAATGGCAGCAACTTTTCACACACACACACACACACACACACACACACACACACACACATAGAGGTATGCTCTTTGAAGCTATCTCTTCTATAATTTTAGCAAGTTAGTTGGGCAGTTTTTATTTACAGTTGTAGTAACATTTTCATGGGTGTAAATTCCTTACCAAAAGATCTATGCAGAAGAAATCGCAAGCAATAATTTTAAGTTACACTTTCCCAATGTTTTATGCAATAACTGTAATTTAAGTTCTCTTTCTCCAAGAATTTAGGCAATAATTTTAAGTTCATGTTCAGTTGCCTTTACTGAAGATTAATCTTGGCAGGTGATTAACGGAGGTAGACTTGCACATTTTTTAAAGAAAATCTGACGTCTATTATGCAATACTTCCAAACGGATGAATTTCTTTACCTATGTAAAGACACATTTCCCTTCATTTTGTTCACTAGGCATATATGAGTCCCAGAAAAATGATATTCCATGGGACGCTTGTGGATACTATCAGTATTCTGGAGTTAATAAAACCTTTTAACAACCGGATTCAAAAGTCAATAATTGCTTTACTTTAACTTTTACACTTGTGATATTCTTTTATCGAAGAGCTCTCTCTCTCTCATACACACACTCGCACGCACACACAGACACACGCACACACATTTGTGATAGTCTTTGATGTAAGCTGTCTCTCGTTCTCATGCATGACGTCTTTATCTCAGAGAAGTATTTCTCCCCCCACCAACCCCTACCCCAAAAAAGGCACACGTCTCTCGTGAACTTGCAATTTCCAGCGTTTATTATTTTCTAAATAAACAGTATATTTTATGTATAATTTCGACACACCCTAAACTACAAATTAGTCGACTTGTGAGGCACTGTACACAGGTCGTCTGTATCAGTGGCGTACTAAAAGGGTAAATGGCGCCCGGGGCGACGATGAAGACACAAATGGGTTTTGGCGCCCCAAGACCTATGGAGGCCAGGACAACCGTCCCGTTCGACCCCACCCCCACCCCCGTTAGTACGCTACTGATCTGTATCTTCCGAAAATAGAACCGGGTCAGCAGTAGTTTCACTTGACTGAGCGCGTGATATACCTGTTATTACCCATCCATTAAATGCACTTTTCTGATACCATGCGATATGATCCATCCAACCATCTTTCGTATTTGACTAAAAAGCCTAAAGAATTTCAGATTAACAATCATACTTTGTCCCATGTTGAATCGTTAGGTTATTATTTCACACGGGTTATGCGATAATCGTATGGTACACTTGTAATAGTTTGAAACCACCTCGAATTACATGCTTGCTGATCGGAACAGTCTGAAGCTGACAAGGCTCAGTTATATAACATGAAATAGCATCCAACCAAACCAGATGCCTTTCATCATCAACAGACACAAAATCGCTCCTTGGAAGCCTTGAAAGTTCCTCAAATGAGACAGCTGTATGTGATCGAGCAGTCAGGATTATGATCCATATATCTAGCCATTGCGACGTCTGTTTGGATTCTTTGATCTTTTAATCAAAGATTTTGTGAATCCTCACATCTCTACTCATTGGGAATACTTTGCATCTAATCAATTGTTGTATGGACTATTAATAATTTACAAGTTCGTAAAAGTGAAATGGTCTTTTTGATTTCTTTCTTCTTAACATTTAGAAACCTTCTTTTACAATCATTTCTTCTCTAGATAGGAATGAATAACAAATTAGTGGTTTTCTGTTTGCCTTGTTTCGTTATGTGAAATTCTACCTTCAGAATTGCATCAATTAAAACCTCGTAATAACGCTGTAAATTTTCAAGGTGAGTCCTATTAAAACGAAGATGTATGGCTTTTTCCAACATGTACACTTTTAATAACAACTTTAAACAAAGAAGTTAAATTTGCTTAGGCTATCTTTGTATTTATGTTACAACCGATGTCATACATTCTGGTATCACCTGCAAAAAAGAAAAACCCTTAACCCATTCATAATTGCAATAATTTATATCCTTGGTCAAATAACATCGGGCGTAATAGAGAATACATAAATTGTCTTGAAAACCGAAGTGCGATATACCTTCTCAGCCACATTACACGATCGTTTCAGTTTTTCCGTTGGTGAGTTTTGAATGAATAGCGTACACCAAATGGCAATTAAGTCCTAGCGTGTCAGTTCATTTAGGATCGAGGCATTGGTGGATTTGATAAATACTGCTGTAATAGAGGTTCTGTTGCAATAAACAATGGTTAGAATCTCAGGCAGATGAGTAGTGTTTTGCGAGAATAATTGAATGGTATTCTCGCGCATAAATAGGACGTCTTGGAATCTTTCGGTGCAGGACATGGAAACACGCATCGGTCAAACTAATTTATTGTGTTACATGCATACGTCTGAGATTACTATCACTTTATAATGAATGTATTACAAATGGCTTTCCTTTTACAATCCAGTATAATCTTGAAGTAAAAGAAATTCTTCGATGAAATATAAGAAAATCCCGCTATGTACACGCATTGTAGTTTTGCATTAAACGTTTAAAAATGGAAACCTGCTTTGCCCTACATACACCCATGTACAGGGCCACATACATATATCCATATACAGGGCACATACATATATCCTTGTACAGGGCACATACATATATCCATGTATAGGGCACATACATATATCCATGTGTAGGGCACATACATATATCCATGTATAGGGCACATACATATATCCATGTACAGGGCACATACATATATCCATGTACAGGGCACATACATATAATAATAATAATAATAATAATAATAATGAGGACTTTGTATAGCGCCCAATCTTTAGAAGCTCTAAGCGCTCTACAACATTTGACAACACTTAAAAAAAACCAAAAACATATAATGATATGATTACAAAAACAAAAACAAACGCCACGAAATTTAGAAAACAGGAAACATGCTGTAAATATATAAGGTAAGGATACATTATTAGGTCTTTAAGTCTGTTCTTGCAGTTGAAATAGGTGAGTTTTAAGAGCGCTCTTGAATGAGATCACTGTGTCTTTGTGTCTAAGTTCAGTGGGCAATTCGTTCCACGTTGCTGGGCCCTGGTATACAAAAGAGCGTTGTCCATATGATTTCATTTTCATAGTGGGAATAATGAGAATACGAGTGTCAGAAGAGGAGCGTAAGCATCTTGCTGGTGTGTACACATGGGTGAGGTCAGATAGGTTGGACTGGAGCCCGTCAGTGAAACGTAGCACAGAGAACAAATTTTGTGTTTAATTCTGGATCGTATGGATAGCCAGTGTAGGGTACAGAGCAATGGGGAGGCGTGCTCTGATCGTTGTACTCTAAGGATGATCCGAGAAGCTGTGTTTTGAACTTTTTGAAGTTTCTGGAGTAGATATTGAGGCAAACCAGACAGAATTGAGTTACAATAGCCCAGTCTTGAACGTACTAAGGAACACACAAGTGTTTTAGTGGCATCAATTGAAAGATACTTGCGAATGGAGCTGATGCGTCTCAGCTCAAGATATGCAGCCTTGCATATGTTCATGACATTTTGGTGCAATGAGAGAGTACTGTCAAGAGTAACACCGAGGTTTCGTACTGACTGTGTAAATTTAATGTTGGTGTTGTTGATATTTATTGTCTGAGTAAAGGATGTGAATGAGAAAGTCTTTGTGTTGTAATCAGAATGGCTTCAGTTTTATCATCGTTCATCTGCAGCTTGTTACATGTCATCCATGATTTCACATCGGAAATGCACCTCTCTACGCCTTGGATGGTAGTTTCAACTTCAGTTGGATGGCTAGATTTGTATATTTTGGTGTCATCAGCATACAATCAGTGAGACACTGGATGATGATCTATGACACTTGAGAGTGGCTGAGTGTATAGAATGAAGAGAACAGGTCCAAGAACAGA
>JAECUM010049557.1:0-16489 GCA_016617855.1 Megalonaias nervosa | reverse complement strand
GACGCATACAGCGTTACCTAGGGTGGTTCGTTTTTTTTTTGTTTTGTGAGACTGAGCAATACATGCATCTCGTTGTAGGCACAGGGGTTCGTTACAAAGAAAATTAGGAGTATCCGTCTATGAATCAAGGGATGGGGAGGTTTAACCTGTAACAATATAACACAAGGGAAGACACGAGTCCGTACCCCTCGGTGATTCCAACCCTGCTAGTTTATCCTAATTGCGTCTGCTAATTTCCAACTTAAGCCAGTTGTAATCAAGAATAGTTCAATAGACACACTTCGTTCAGTTTGTGACATACTGGAGAAAATGCGACAATTGTTCGCCGATTTTTGGCGTTCCACAAATACAGGTCTTGGATTTCATAACTGACCGAAAGGTAAGATCAGATCAACCTCGAGTCTGTAGTTCAGCGCTAAATACAAGCAGGCAATAGCAAGGAAATAAATGGATAATTTTATTGTGCCATAGTAAAATAAGCATTGTAGCGTAGATAATGCTAATTATCAAAACATTAAAATATGTTCCTTCATTTCAATTGGGAATTGGTATCTTTGTTACCTTTATAAAGTATAATGTTCTATTAAGAAAACGGACTAAATGCCCACAACTGACCGAAGTAATATGTGTTAAAAAAATATTTAGTACCTAGAGATCACGTGAATTGTTGCAATGAGGTCTGGCTCATCTTGTCTATGTGTAGACTGTAGGCTGACGTGATGGAAATATTCCGTTAGACTGGATGATAATATAGAAGTTCCATCATCTCCATATTCTGGGGTAGGAACAGGAGGCAAATGATAAAAGTCCCCAGACATTATCACCTGTACACCTCCAAAGGGCTTATTACTGCTCCTAACACGTCTGAACAAAAATTCTATTTGACTGAAAACTTTCAGACTTAGCACAGACACTGCGTCTATGACTACAACGTCCACATTTAAAATGTTCCATTTATTTTGAGGCAAATCATCATTATATAGCAATAGGTTCAATATTTCATCATTGCGAAATCGTTCGTCTTTGATGCCTGAGAAACGATGAATTGTGGTCACATTTAGTTCAGTACATACATAATCTCTTAATACACTTGCAGCTTTACCAGTTGATGCTGTTAAAGCTATCCTTCTCCCACTGATGGTAAATTATCAATAATTCTGCTAAGTGTGAATGTTTTTCTAGTTCCAGGACAGCCTGTTAAAAATAAATTATGACCTTTCTCTGCGATCATCGTAACAAACAACTGCTGCTCATCCATTTTCTTTGATGTTAATATACCGATAACAATAAAAACACAAAATATATAACTGTTTAAGTGATTACAATAAGTATTGACATGTATTTTCAAACAATATATTTCAGGAGGTAATAATGCACTATGCAACAATGTAACCAGCAATTAGTACCAAATTTACCAAAATCAATATTTGTTTTTGCCACAAAATTTAAAACGCATCAAAATGTACATTAACGATATTTACTGCCGACTCGAGGTTATTCGGATCTTACCTCTCGGTCAATGGTGAAATCCAAGACTATCCGAATGCAAACGGCACTGCCAGACCTGTACTTGTCCAGCCGGCAAAACTGGCGAACGATCGTTGTGTTTCCTCCAATATGTTACAAAGTGTGTCGAGCTGTTTTGAAAACTGAACTAATCTTGATTACGACTGGCTTAAGTTGGAAATGAGCAGACGCAATTAGGATACACTAGCAGGGTTGGAACTACCGAGGGTTACGGACTCGTGTTTTCCCTTGTGTTATATTGTTACAGGTTACCCTTGATTCATGGACGGATACTCCTAATTTTCTTTGTAACGAACCACTGTGCTCGTAGGTATCTCGCGGCGCGGTACTCATATAGCACGTTGTGCATGAATACTTTACCCCTGGTCGTGTTAATTTTTTTCTGTATTTATAGGAGGCTTATTGTTCCATGCGACACAGTGATTGCTTGGATCTTGTCAGGGAGTGTCAGTACTCTTATTTCCAACTACAGCCATAGGGCTGTCTGTGTGTATGTATGGATGGATAGACGGATAGATCGGCTAGAAGAACCACGATGGTGAGGCTATTATCCGTAGTGTGTCAGTGAAGCCATTTCAAACGACAGTGTATATGTTTCATGATGGGAATTGTTGAATATGGACGTATAATTCTGGAGAAGGACTAGGAATTATGACGTAAATTCTCAACTCCTGAATAAGGACCATTACGTTGTGTAATGTATACAAGGACACATGGTTGTGCGCCATAGTTAATTTTCTTTGTCTCACAAGGTTATTTGAACCATATATTACTTACTTTGTGGCATATGATTGTGTGAACCATGCTTAAATTTTCGTTGTATCATATAGCTGTGTGAACCATACTGTTCACTGTTATCATATGGTTGCGTGAACCATGCTTATTTTTCATTGGTATAATTATGGTTGTGTGAACCATGCTTATTTAGTTTTTAAAATGCTGTTCTGTGAATCGTACTCGTGTTTGTTCATTTGTATCGTATGACTTTGCAAATTATATTCTTTTCATTGCGCATATTGTGGATGTAAGAACCACCATACTCATATTTTTGTTATACATATATGAATCTGTAACACGTTCAGTATGGTAGTGGTCTATTATATGCTCTCGGGGTGACCAGTGGTAACCTTCGCAAACATCATTGACGCATCAACGGACCATGAATAATCATCGCTGTATCGGGCTAGCCCGATAATTGTCATGGAAGCTTCGACATTTTCGAGACATGATTCAATATTCTTGCCATCAATCATGTGCATCTGTTGAACAACACCATTGCACCATTGTTAACAAAACCAGCAAGATTTAAAAGTTCATATGCCGTATCATCTGCTTTCAAATGTCGACCTTTAATCTCAATGAATGCCTCATAACAATAAATGCCGCTGGAACTCAAGTTGCATCGATGAATGAAAATTTCAAACAGGGATTCTCATCACGTCGATCGATGTTAAACGGTGATGAATAAAATCTCACTATTACATATCTTTGGATTCTGGGGTAACGTGAGGAAAGTTATCTTCGGTGCTTAACATACCATTGTACTTGTTTAAAAAAAAAGCCACCGACAACGATGCACTCTGGCGCCCCGGTACCGTTGATGCTTGCAAATTAATACTAACAAAGCTTTCTTTGTGGATGTCAGCAATGACGTCATCGCTGACTGAAGAACAACTGCTGCTCTCTTTACTCTGAGGCGAATCAACCCTGTCGTAGCAGGAGATGACTACAGAGTATCCAGATACCGTTACGGGGCTATTCACATGGCAGATAGCATCACAGCAAGGAATTTTAGCACCACGACATATATTCATAGCGTTTCAGGATATAGCCCGAGTTGGTGTTTGACGCGCTCGGGGTTAGTGAAGTTTCTCTGAGGATAAACAGACATCAAGAACCATCCGCAGAAGTGCTGTGGGATTTTGAAAACAATCATGTTGCACCTGCGTATCTTCGTATGAAGAAATTTATGGGGCGTAATCAGAATGTTGATTCCGGTTTGCAGATATCTCAGCGGGACTTTACAACATTATATCCGACCTGTTACTTCTCGTTGCAACACTTGGATTAATTTAGGCAATCAGTCGTCTATATACATTTTCGAGCTCGTGTGGAACGATCGCCAGCTGGTGGCTACATAGCAATCTCTGTTATATTATCAAACAAAACAATGTTGCTCGAAAGTGTTGGCGGCCGAATGAGAGTCATTGATGCACCAGTGGAAAATATGTAAAGCGACCGGTAATTAGATCATTCAGGATATTATAATATCATATCATCACGTGAATGTTACTCTAACCCTCTGCCAGATTACCAAGTTGAGATCCACGGTCAAAAACAATTGCGGAACAATAATATGGCTGCAATCAACGGCGTTGCTAGGACCAAATGAACTATCGTTGACAGCAGCTCACCTCAAGCGCTTCAATAAGGTTAAACAATCAAATATCGGCTTTCCGCTTGATCTTTCCACGGCAGCGGTCGGCAGCCTTGATAAAACCGGCGGTATGTTTCTATTCCTCGTGGCGATATGAGCGCTGATTACTGTAACTTCGCCCGCTGTTGAAAAAAACCGCTGAATTTTGGCGCTGTTAGAATTGCTGTTGAGATGGCATTGAAGAGAGCGATAGGGCAGAGATGGAATACAAAAAAAGAAAGATGCGATCATTGAACGGATTAGGTCTGCAACTTCCAGGAACTCCACATTCTTGGTCGGGTCCGGGTCTAAGATTGCCAGGAACGTTTATCCAAAACTTAACACGCAGATTGTGAACGATCCGGGCGTTACGATGTCCAATTTTGATCTACTTGATGCTGCTCGTCGACTCGACATCAACTACTTTGAGCAGTTTTCATGCGCGATCAATTACCAAAACAACCAAATCCACTTGAAACTGGTATCATTAATCTCGATGGCGTCTCCGGCCCTGGCACTCACTGGGTTGCGTATGCAATTGATCCACGCGCCGTTATCTACTTTTATTCGTACAGACTTGCGCAGCCAATGAATTTCTCTATTAAACCAGCAGGATCGCTATCGATCGAGGTGCGCCACTCTGGTACTCAGCGTTACCAACACAAACACTTACAGATCCGCCAATATGTGGTCGTTAGTCGCTGGTGGTCCTCGATGATATAACGCGCTCATGGACGTCTAATAGTTCGCCAGCACATAAGATCGTCGTCGCATACACGCAGGGCGTGTTTACGACATCACGTCAATTAAAACGTCAGTGATCGCATAATGGTTGATATTTACCGAATGTCAAGAACCGCTCGACGATCAGCCTCCGGTGATTTATCCGCGTAGGTCACTTGATGATCTCGTGGACATGAAGAACCTTCTTGGAGTTGACCGCGACGATGTTGTTATTTTTCAGGATCGACAAGGGCGACTTCGAACACGTAATATCCGATTCACTGACATTGTCCTACCAGTCTCTGTTGCCATTAATCGTAATCTACCTGTGTTAGCGTGAACAACAAACACATTGATAAAACCGGTGATACAATGACAAGCAAGCTCAACATGAAGAATAACAAAATTACAGTGTTACGCAGTCGAGAATGTCCCGATGATACCGCAACAAAAAATACGTCGCTGGTAACGACGCAGCAACGAGCAATAAGCTAGATAATGTAGGTGCGTTCTTGATAATCCGTAGAAACTTTGAACGGGTCAATAAAACCATCGAGGACTTCTTTGGATCTCCGTCGGCAGTCGCTGTCAAGCTCGCAGACATCAGCAAATCTCTCAAAGATATTTCTCCTGTCGTCTCACAAATTTCAGGAATAGAATCTGGCGTACTTCATCGGGGTCCAGTCACCAACATTGTAGAAGCAGTAGCTTACTTTATAAAACATACTGCTAAGGTCATCGGCGTGTACAGGCTCTCCATATTCAGTTCTGAACGTTTTAAGATATTTACAACGTACGGATGGCGTCATTCTATCGACAGATTTTCTGGATCCGTGTCGGTGGTGTTAAATCAGCGCGCCGAGGAATTATTCGTATTGGATCCCGAAGACAAAAGTTTAGCAGCAATGACGTACTGGTGGTGCTTTGAATTTTGTCGCCAAACGCCTAAATTAATTACTTAACATGCTAGCTCTTAGAGTATTAGTACCCTAAATAATGAGCACTCAGAATGTTAATATTCCGATTGTTAACACTCCGAACTGTAACTCCACATCGAATGCATGTTCGTGAGCTTAAACTTCCTCGTCCCACACTCTCCAGATGACAGTCACATAAATTGCCACGACAAGACTTTCTACAACGAGTTGTTAATCCAATCGGCAGCCAACCGCAGATAGTGCTCGGGTGTCATTTACATAATTAAATAATTAAAATCTAATTAAAATATGTTTTGCATTAATTATATATGGAAGATTTCCAACGATTGTCGCTGATTGATTGCGCGAATGCTAGTGCTCCGAGAGGGAGGTTTGCTCTTGATAGACTCACGAAGGAAAAGGGACGGCAAATCGACAGAAATCTGCTCCGTGACAGCTCTCAAGTACGCAATCGTATTGGTGACGCCAAGCTGAGGTTAACACCGATGAATAAAATAAACCGTCGCCATTATCGCAGATCATGAACGCGGTGAGGCGGCGATGATGGCGCAACTTAGATTATCCACGATAAGCGTGACCCTGTTCGGGAATCACAATGCAGCGAGAGTGTTGTCGTGTTAGTTAGAAATTCCAAACCAGAGGTGCTGGATGGCATCGACAGACCATATTACAAGCGGGCATATCCCGCGACGCAGTCGTCTACGCGATATGGCCGCTGAAAGACCCCTCGAATAATGCTGTTCGACCGATACGCGGATCGCTAGCAACCCCGAGTGTTATTCTGACTTGTGTTGCCAAGAGAATCACCGAGCACTTTATGAAAGCGTTACGAGAAGGCCTCACACACCTGCGACGCGCGAAGATCGCCGTATGGGAGAGAGGCGTCAGAACACGCGCAGCCACAATAAGCGGTATCGCTGACCTGAAAAAGAAGTTGAAATTTCCAATAGAGTGTGAACAATAACCAATGGGATCTTGCACGCGGGGAAGTATCAATCCAGGGGCCTCCAATAGTAATCGTTGTTCACAACGCGTACGCATGGAAACCAAGTATAAAAATATTTCCACGAGAAAAGCGGGTTTTATTGTTCACCGATAACATTATCGAATGCATCACGAATATCATGTAGGGCGACCCCGTGTCGGTATGGCTGTTTGGAAGTGATAGACAGTCATACTGCAAGCAATCGGATGGTGAACGATCTGATTGCTCAGCAGATATCTGCTTGCAACCTGACTGGTCCCCCTTTCGTCCGCAGCCGGATTTTCAAACGGGCACCTGCGCCCGTTCCGACTGCAAACAACTGATCTGCAAACAGTCCAATCATGGGTATGACCAATTTGTGACTCTATCTGGCATACTCTGGCATGCGAGGTATCTTGAAAGGCAAATGACCAGGACTGCGTTAAAATTCACCAACGACAAGAACTCGATAAAGCAATTACTGAGCAATTGGTTTTCTGTGCCATCAGTGGTTGCCCATTTTTCTGCTTAGACGAATTCGTAGCGACCTACACCCTGAGAATTTCTTCACGAGGTTCAGCGTTCATGTGTTGAATACGGGAATGGTGGTCTCTGGAACACTAAGTATTATGATCGAGACGTCGTTTCGGTAGATATGGCGGCGTACTATCCCGGAAGTTTTCTTGGGATCGGCGAATGCAAGAGGTATTTTGAGAGATTTGGGTATCCAACACACTCGATGACTCGAGTTGCGATAAACGGCGAGCTGCCCGTAGATTACCATTGATCTTACGGGATTTGCTAAGATTTAGTCATTCGGGTTGCTAGGAACGTTCAACCGGTCGCAGTTGTCTGATTTGGTTGTCATTTTAACGTACCAAATCCAGACATGAACCCGATGGACCACTGTGCGAAGAATAAAGGTGGATGGGCCCCAATAGTGCTGCTACGACACATGCTTGATGTAAAGATATGTTATCGTTGACGGTAAGTGAGGCAATAGATGGACGCCCAAGCGCATGGGTGAGATATATATTCATAGAATCATCATCTAGGATGAGATATGCACGGTGCTCAAGGATATAGTATAAATGTTTTTTGATTGGCTATCGATGCTTCAGCGTGAGAATCGGAGCCAACTAAACATAATCCGGTATTGCCAAAGTCAGTTCGAGAAATCATCATGGGTCGGTATGGATCTGGCAAACCCTGCTGCTCCTTAACATGATAATGAGATGGCTCAGGTGGGACAAACTTTACATGGTTGCACCATCTGTACAAGATCAGAGATGCTATAATGCTCTTAAAGACTTCAACGAAAATGCAAAGTTGCTGGGCGAAGAGGTCAATGACATTATTGATTTTATCACCGACATCAGTGATGCACCGTCGGCCGACGGTCTTGATGGCAGCATTAACAACCTTGTGGTGTACGACGATGTCATGCTCGACTCAAAGACAAATTAAGCCGGAATATTTTCACGAGGTAGGCACAAAAACACCGAAGTGATTTGCGGCACGCAGAGGTACAGTCAGGTCCCCAAAGTCATTTTTAATGGCATTGATACACACACGCTGCTAAACATCCACCAGACCTGGTGTTCTGGCAACATCGATATGGTCAGATTTAAGATCTTCTTTTCACACGCACAAAAGAACCCGCATGGATTTGTTACAATTAATCTCCACTATCCTCGGTCAAGATATCACATTGATCTTGATAAGATATTTATGTGACTGAGTAACCACGGATTTCATCGGATCTCGTACGGCAAGTTAGTCCTTTAGTTTACCGATAGTTATTGCGTACTGAGAACACTCATTTTCAAGTTTCTTGCTGATTCCCGTTAAATAGGCCTTTTCGGTATTTAACCTTTCGTTGGTCTCCGCTAATTTAACAGTTATATAGTACATAGTTTTGTACGAGTTACAGTCATTGTCCAGCTGATTAACATACGCGGTTAGACCGGAGTTTTCCTCCTTAAGTTCATTAATTTTAGCGACTAATTAACCATCTGAGAACTGAGTGCAGCCACATGCTTATTTAATGATCGAACACTTTAAGAGGCACTGCGGTGCTCTTTTTTAAGATGATCGAAATCATCAAATGAAGCATTGTTGTTCTGAACGTTAAGTAGGTACTTAAGCTTGAGTTCATCAAAATCATACAGGGTTTTGTACGAGTTATGTTCATTGTCCAGCTGATTAACACACGCAATTAGACCCGAGTTTTCCTCCTTAATTTATTAATTTTAGCGACTAATTACCCTTCTGAGAACCGAGTTCAGCGACTTGTTTATTTAATGATCGAACACTTTAAGAGGCACTGCGGTGATTCTTTTTAATCAGATCGTAATGATCCAATGACGCATTGTTGGTCTGAACGTTAAGTTGGTATTTAAGCTTGAGTTCATCAAAATCATTCTCAAAGTCAGAGTATTTTTTAGATCGGCGGAAAGCTTATCAATCCTTGATATTTGCGCTTTGATGACATGATTGAGAATCCAATGCCTGTCTTTGTATTGCTGAGCGTAAAACGGCCTAAGATTCCTGTCGCAATCGGTGAGGTGTTGTCAGGTTAGATTTAATTAATGCGGTATGGCAGGACGCCGTGCAAGCATCTCGGGAAGGTACGTTACATCAATCTTTTCTTTTCTCGTCGTTGACAATTCTGTACAGCCGATTGAAGCCCATCTTGTGTTTTCGCGCGAAATCGTTTTTGATTTGCTCAGTGTCCTCGGGAGTCTTCGCGATTCCGCGTGGCATTACTATTAAGCACGGATATAAATTTTTTTACGCATCGAAAAACTCAAGTGCCAATTAAGGTGAAAAAAATCGCGCGCATGAGATTACTGAGAATGGATAACCAGCCATGAGCAAGCAGAGATGAGCAGCAGTGAGCAGGAACAGTGAAGCCCAGGTACCGCGAAATAATTTTACAAAAACCCGGCCATAACCGATCACACTCAGAGTATCATACTCTGACCTGTACTCGGCAGCACTTGGGCTGCAACATGCCAACACAGTCGTCGACGTTCTGATCGCGCCTTGATGTAAAGCCGAATTTCGAATATGGACGCATCTATTGCTTGGTCTGTTCAGCCACCTGCTGATGTTTGACTTAACTTTTACCATTATTCATAAGTCCGGAAGACATCGTGGGATGATGCAAGATAAAATCCTCTACGCTCATGTTTTCATAGATTTTCCCCGGTACCTTGCTACGATGGTCCAGAGAGAGAGAGAGAGAGAGAGAGAGAGAGAGAGAGAGAGAGAGAGAGAGAGAGAGAGAGAGAGAGAGAGAGGCGGCTTTTGGACATTTTCATTTATAATTAATAATAAAAGATTTTTAGAACATTATAATAGGTTTAAGAAATAACAACAACGACAACAAAACATTAAATACATCACAGTATGTTTACCACGTAACCAAAAAATTTACCGTATAATGTCCACAGGATTTGCAACTTTGTATCATTGATTATATAAACACTGTAAAGAAAACCCAACGAAAGTGCACACATACCATTACGACGAACCATATTCTTGTAGGTTACTTGGTGTAAGATCAATTTCAGGGTTTTCATCCAGCCCAAATAATTGTATTATTTTTCTCTTTCACTCCAGATTTCTGAGTATTTTGTCCCTTATGCATGAGACGGGAGGGGGAAGGGAAAGCAGAAAGGATTGCTAAGAAATTGTGCACCATATTAAAAACATTTAGAAAACGGGGATTGTTAATACTTGTTGTCGTTATTTTCATACGTCACTAATAGTTAATGAGTGAACAGCATTCAGTTGCAAGGGGGCCGTTGCATGAATGTTTATATATAAGTATTATTGCGCCGTGGGAGGATCTCCATTTCATATTGTTACGTATATGTAATTTAATTATTTCTTTGTTAGTTTAATTTTTTTAAATGTTATTTTATTGCATTACATTTTACTGTAATGATAATGTTGTCTACAGTATTTTTTTTTTTTTTTTTTTTTTTTTATAAATTCAGTTCAGTTCTGACTGTTTTTCTTATTCTCAGAGTAAACAAGTCATAATTGCAACATTATATTTTTAGGTGACTAGTTCCCGACCTTGATTGAGAACTTGTAAACAACTTTTCAGTCAAGTTCATATCTGGTCTACGTGATACTAGACTTGTAGCTAAGTGATGACGTAACCCATCACGAATGTCAAGTAGTTAAGTGATCACGTGACCCATCATGAGTGTCAGAACTGTGTATCAGTTGGGCTTATTAACCCATATTATTATAGATTTAATTCAGTCGAAAATTCACACCTTGAGAGCTCAAAGGTGTTTTTCTGTAGTTGCCAGTTTGATTTAAAATTCTTTTATTTTTCGGAATTTAATTATTTATTTACCCTGGTGAATACTTATGCTCATTCGAATTCTTAGACAAAGACATTTATTGGAAATTATTTGGAATTCTAAAGCCGGATTATTATTTTTGGATTGGACAAGGAACTGCTGACACGTCAACACAAAAGAGGTTATAGAAGACGTCATCGCCTTCTATCTTGGAACTTCATCGGGATTCGAGCTTTGATTCATTTAGAACGTTTTAGTTATAGGACTTATATTTTTTAATTCTAGGATTAATTGTTGGATTAGATTCACAAACCGTAAGTCCTTTTTCATATTTTTTACCTTGTTTCCTAGGGAAATAAATTAATTTGTTAAATTTTACAAAGCTTGTTGGCTTCACTCTTTTCTTTGTTACTTTTGTACGAGCATTTTGTATGCTTCTAGAAAAACAGATGTTCCCGGTGAACAATTGAAGAGGTAAAAGCATACCAAACAATGCCAAGAAATGCTTATCATTTAGAAATTAGTTAACACTTAATGAATCCATAAAAGGAAAATAAATAAAATTTTAAGGAGGCTGCAGACAGATCGAAATTCACAGAGCAGTATGTAGAACAGCTTGCTAAAATTTCAGCAAAGCAAATTTAACAGAAACTTTAAAGGAATTTAGATATATTAAATCCAACTATCTAAGAAAAGTTATTTACCCACAAAAGTTCACTGATAGCGTTCAACAATTTCACGAAATAGGTGTATCAGTCAAATAAAAGTTTCATTCACGTCCAAACAATTCAAAGATATCAAATACCATATATCAGTATGTTCAGGGTGTCAAGGAACATTTCAACGCAAAAGCTCTTGAAGATCTAAATGACTTCTGTTTGAGAAATATGCTTTAAGGATAAATAGCATTTTTGTTAAAATAATGTTCCTAAGGTCAATACACAGACGCACGGATTAGGACACGATGCAACTTTAAAAATATCATGTGTCGAAGTCAAACAGTCGGCAGGTTGATTGGCACTAGAATCTGAAGTATCACTGACAAGATTTCTCATATGTTCGTCAAATTAAATCATAGACACAGTTTAGAAAAATAAGCAAATATATGATATAATCGTATCTAATTACGGTCAATGTTAATTTCATTCATTACTACATAGATAACACAAATCTTTGTGATTGTGGAATTTTTCAATATATACAGTTATTAAAATAAAATGAGTGACTTACGAACATTTAGATGTATAGCAGCTAAATTTGTCCGAAATACCGGACGACTATGAAACTGATTGCAGCATAGAACTTGATCTAAAGAATCTATCACGCTTGCATGGTTATTTAAACTATTGCTGTTATCATTACGGAAATCAATTCTTAATGACTTTATTTAAAATTTTGCAGAAGTTGCTTAATGAATAAAATATATAACAACCGTTATGTGCTCTGAAATACAAAGATAAAGATGTTACTTACTATCGAAACCGGAAGCTTTACATCTGTTTAGGAATAAAACTTCAGTAAAATGGTATATTGAATTTTCTTGTTCGGGCCCAAGGCAAAGTCTACAAAACGTTTACTTACAGCTAAATACAAATCTAAACTGGTATATTTTGCTTAGGTCAATTGTTTTATTTTGTTTACATCATAAAGATTTCCAAACTTTTGAAACAAATACAAAGTATTTATACCTTGATAGCATCAACCAGGATCACTGACCATTCATCTCTTGTGTGTGTGTGTGTGTGTGTGTATATATATATATATATATATATATATATATCGTAAGTTTCTTACACAGGTCTCCGGCTATAAAATTCTGGGCATTTAGATTTATAGTTTGTTGTATAATTATCACTAGGTGTTACTTAAAATCTTTTATCTGTTCTTTCGTCATTAACATCATTATAAGTCTTCTTCTATTAGATCGTCTTGGTTTCAGTTTTATCGTTATATAGTTGAGCATATTGCTATGTTTTCTATCGTTTGAAAAGCGTAATAACTAGATACAAAATGTATTATGTGTAATATTCCATCTTTTTGATGATAGTGTTGAATAAACATATTTTTTCTCAAACCGCCCTCCCACCATTATGTAACTAGGTTTAACTTTCTTCAGGCTTCCATTTATTGCTTTTGTGCAGTTATGGGGAAGTCTGAAGAGCCTATGTCAATTGTTTATTTATAACTAAAGTTCTGAATAAACTTAAGAGGAAAACCATATTAAGTGTTGATGTACCTGTTGTGGCACGTGTTGTGGTGATGTGCAAGCATTCCTTTGTTAGATAACAATAATACAATTTAAGAATTGTATCCTTATTTGCAATTTCACTAAAATTTCAAGTCCCTATTTTCAAGACTGTTATTTTTGAAGCTCATTTTGTGTTGCGTGAGAAGAATAACTTGAATGAAATAATTGGAATAAATAAAATTCCAACCCTAATGAGCAACTGAACGAAATAATAAACAGCTGATTCTGCCTCAGGATATTATAGCATGATCAGATAATTTTTTTTCTAGTAGCAAGATTATCTAGTCTTCTACCTGGCCTCAGGTCTTAATTAGCATTTTCTATTAAAATTATTACCTAATGGAAAATAACCCTCTAGAAGGATCATAATATTTAGAAGATAAATCTTAGTTATCATTAGAAGTCTATTACTAAATCATAATATAAATTGTGCGGTAAGACACGGGTGGACCCAGCATTGCATGTGGAATTACCAAAGTTCTAGACTCAGATTGAGATAAACATATTTACTACAAAACCAAAATGAATGATCAGGTTAGGTAGAAAAATGACCCTGATTTTGGACAAATTAAGTACAACATACAATGTTGCATTATTAATAGCATATAATAAAAATTTTTAAAATAATGACACAATGCAAATCAATCAATCAGTCCGTCCATCAATCCGTCCGTCCGTCCGTAGGTTGATCTATCTATGAAGCTAGCTAGCTAGCTACCTATCAACCTCTCTCTCTCTCTCTCTCTCTCTCTCTCTCTCTCTCTATATATATATATATATATCTTTATTTCTGTCTGTCTATCTATCTATCTACCTATCTACCTACCTACCTACCTACCAAAATCTAAGTGTACGGTTGCTAGAGTTATTTCAGGTTATCTTCTTATATTTAAGTTAAATTTAAGTTGTTTTTATTTAACGTTCATTTTTGAGTTATTAACTGTATAACATAATTTGCGCAAAAACGCAGCCCCGTAATCTTCGCTATTTGCAAATTAGTAATCTAAACCTAAATTGTACAACAACAGATGCTGAAGTATGGTATTTAGTGTCCTGTTAACTAGGTTTCTTTTAACTCTTTCCATAATTCATTCAGCTTATCAATTTTAACAAATTTACTTATCGAAGTTATTACTCCCATTATTACTCTATCTGGCAATGACTTTGACATCTTAACTGATCTGGCAGTTAACCAGGGATAGTCATCTTACGATGGAGCATGCATCCTGAGCAATCAGTAAAAGTCCAAAGGCAAAATAAATTTGTAGTACTAGTGTTGCACCAGGCCCTCTAAATCACCAATGAACAAACGCACCGGCAGATATTCCTGCAAAAATTATCCAGCTGACATTACACCGTTACCACCTGTAACTGTAATCATGCTATCTTCATTCAGTTAATAACTTTCTATGTTACTATGTAATTCATTCTAACTTCCTGATAATCTTATATCTAATTGCATCATAGAAAAAGAAGTGTAATTGCGATACTGAAAAGAGAACTTGTACAAAGGAGTAGTAACTAATTTTACTAACATTGTGGATATTTTCGGCTGTAGTATTACTTTTTTGTTTTACATTTTTCTTTGCCTGGATTTCCAAAACGGAAATTTGATCCTTAACTAAGAAGCAATTTTTTAACAATTTCATTTTTAGTAACCTATGTACTATTAAATAGCAAATGGTGCTCCGGGCAAACATAAAACTAAATAGATACTATTGTAGACTCTTCAAAATCTACGTTTGATGTTAGATCTAATATAAACCTTAATATCTTTCTAAAAACATGCTGAATGCAACTGTTAGAGCAGAGTTTATTGTTGCATGAAACATAAGGTAGATTATGTTCTTTTGCTTTTTCTCGGCAAGTAGGTAAAAACAATTTTATATATTAGCTAAAAACGTCAAATTATTTGAGGGACCCGATTGATTCATACATATGCTAATTTGTCTTGTTAATGTAGCTTGATTGATTGTCCATTATTAACTTCAATATTTCCCATTAACAAGCGTTAAAACTCTGCAAAGAAACAGGAGGTTTAAAACATATAAAAATATGAAATTTAATTACACGCTGCGCTAACAATCGATTAAGAGCCAAGAAATTCAAATATCCAGCGCAGTGGCGAGTAAAACAAATTGCAGATTGGATGGAGCTTGACAAGAACTCCGGTTCTTTTATGGTGCACCACCTCCATATTATGATGCTAAAATCATGCAGACTCTAACTTATGAATATTAGCATAACTTTGTCTGTATATTTCTGTGGTCCAGAATAATATCTAGCAATATATTGCTACCTGGACGGTGTTCGCTCACTCATTAGCAATAAAACGACGAGAACAATTTGGGGTGCGACCATCAACTGTCTTGTGGAACATGTACGATATTATACTGTGAGTGACATATCTAACATGGTATTTATAGACGTAAAATAGAAATATCCATAGCAGACAATCTGGAGCCGACACAAATTTCGCCGCAGATAAGAAGCGTTGTTTCTGTTGATGTGTGATAGCTGCGGCGGTTTGAAATCTAATATGTTTAAAATGAGTTTAAGAAAGTTAAGTTCATAATATTAATATGCAAGAGCCTTGAGGACTGACTAAGCAGTGGGCTGTTACTCGAGCTTTACTTGCGGCGACACATTCTCGTGGTAAATAGGGTGGTTGGCTGGCGCGAAGAATTTGATAGTGATGGTGGGGCCTCCAAAGAACTAGGATTCATTGGTTTTCTGGAAGTGGTACACTGACAAAGAGCTATGGCTCATTATTTTGGGATTGAACCCCCACCTCACACACATACACACACTTCTTGTCGACTTGCAAAATTGAATTTTAGGCCATGGGCGACGGTCATTAGCGTTAAAAGCATTTTTGGAGGTTGGAAAGGACATAAACATACGGGGAGCCTGCAGAAATGCAGATGATCATTTAAGTAGTTCCTACGGAATCCTGGAAGAACACGACATCCCGTCAACATTTAGATTTAAAACAATGAGATACATAAAGAAGAAAAACATAATGCTGTTAAATATACTGGTATAGACTGTAGTTATAGACGCCCCTAATGACTGATCTTCCGTCTAAGTATATTTCCTGAAGGAGTTCAACAGCATTTACATTTGAAAAAACAAACAAACAAAACAAAGAATACCAAGAACATCACTAATAAGAAATTATAGCTGAGCAAACAAGCTACCATACTGAATCAGACGAAATAAGGTCTTGAATGTTTTGAATAGCGAATAAATGATAAGATTCGTAAGTGACACTACCATATATATATATATATATATATATATATATATATATATATATATATATATATATATATATATATATATATA
>JAECUM010049556.1:0-11065 GCA_016617855.1 Megalonaias nervosa | reverse complement strand
TCTTGTACTATTCTCCTCTCTCTCTCTCTCTCTCTCTCTCTCTCTCTCTCTCTCTCTCAATCTCTGTAGGCGACTGTTTTCTGTACAGTGTGGATAACGTTCATTAAGAATAGATAGAGATTACACTTCACGGAATATTATAGATTGTAGCTTAATCGCACTAAGGGACCGGCCATTGAATTATCAGGGGTGGGGGAATTAAAGAAGAATTTCGCCCCTAAATAGCAGATGTTACATTGTAAGACTTCAAATGGATGTCAAATGAGAATATAAAATTAACATAAATATGAACGAAGTCTACAAACACCCGAAAACAGTCAAATTATCAGCAAATCAAAATCTCACTGCTATTTATAGTCTGTCTGTGTTTTAATTTCAACTTCACAGGAGCATTGTTTTTCCACCATCACGCTAAATAAGTCACTACATATTTTTCTTGAGGAAAATAAGCATATCAACAACACCTGAACTTAAGGCAGCCCTCTGTGCGGTAACAATGTCTCCTGCTGTATAAAAGACTCTCTGAGGGCACGGAAGTTGCAGGAACGTATATCCTTTTCCTGTCTACTTGTGCAAGGAGTGGAAACTTTTGCTGCTGAGCTGTTTACAAGGAAATACCAAACTACAGAATTTATCATAAAATAAGCATACACACAAAGTTTACTACCAACTAAGTTCTCTTGTGAAGAGTCACACCGTCAAGCTAAGTCTGTGAACACGCTAATCAACTTATTATATACATAGTCAAAACATGTCTATTTACAGACGTGTGTCTAGATGTCATGTTTAATCGTATAGTGTCCTTCAAAGGGAGGACATTGAGCTGTCAAGTAAAATGTCTAATCAAGACTAAATTCGTTTTATGCATTGGAGAATGAGGAGATAACAAAAGCAATAGTTCATATTTTTACGAGTCTATGCTCTTAAAACAAGTAAGAGAAAAGAGTGAAAGACAACAAACTCTGTAAAATTTAACAAATAATTTATTTTCCTAGAATACAAAGTGAAAATGAGAACAAAGAACTTACAGTACTGCGAATTAAATCCCAAAATAATCCAAGAATTACAGACACAAGTCCTAGTAATTTACAGTCCTGAATAAAATTCAACACAAGTCCTGAAGAAATCCAAAAACTGAAGGTGATGACGTGTCTGTTATGGCTTATAGAGTGCTGATGTGTCAACAGTCTTTCTTTGAATCACAGTAATATGATTCCAGGTTTAACTTGAGTTCAATAATTTGAAGAAACGAAAATTCAGCCCAACTGGTCACAACATAATACAACTTGAAAGTGCTAGATGTTACAGCATGAATAACCAAATCCTCACAATTACAAGATTATATAGTTCTCTACTTGACCTCAGGTCACAATTAGCACTTTCTATATATAAAAAAAAAACCATTACCTAATGAAAAATAACCTTCCAGAATGATCCTGATGTTTACAAAATCAAAACCATAACCTGTAAAATTCATTAGGAAATTCCAAACCCTGACACAAATAAATATATTTACTTCTTCTGTTAATAAAGGTCCTGATATTAAGCCCTTACACAGAGAGAATAATTTAGCTATATATTAGTTGTTACATAAAATTGTTATGTATATTTAATTTAATTGTTTGTTTGTTAATTTTTAAAAAATCCATTACATGCTATTGCAATGTAACTTTGTTTACTGGATTTGATATTGAGTTTTGTTCTGCTTGACCTGAATGAATTTTTTAATTGATAAACACCTAATAATAGAAACACTGTATCTAGTTTCTGACCTTGATTCAGAACCAGTGACAGTTTTCGTAAACAACGTTTTAAAAATTTTGTTTTATTTTCTCAGAGTAAGAATCATTAAGTTAAGTCAAGGCCATACTGGAGTACGTGATATGAAACATGTGTTATTGTTACAAACTTCTAATTTTTCTAGAAGATTGACTCTCATCCGGGAATCTGTTTTGCGTCTTAAAGCAGTGTATAACAGTTGTCTTTATAGAAGATTGGCAGTCGGGCTCCAAACAATTCATACATTAAGTTATGTTGTGACCAGTTTGAGTTGAAATTTTATTTTATTGAATTTTAAGTGATTTTTTTCCCCTGGAAATACATAAGTGCTCCTACAAAATTCTTGGACACAGATATTCATTGAAATTTGTACGGAATTCAAAACTGGAATAATAAAATCTGTGATGCAACAAGAAACTGTTGACACAACAGCACTTCGCTGACTATAACAGACGTCATCGCTTTCCATTTTGGATTTCATCAGGGTTCGAACTCAGTTTCATTCAGGATTTTTTATTACTAGGGCTTCTATTTTTAATTCTTGGATTATTTTTGGATTTGATTCGTAAAACCGTAAGTTCTTTTTTCATTTTTCACTTAGTATTCTAGGGAAATAAATTATTTGTTAAATTTTACAAAGCTTGTTGTCTTTTCTGTTACTTATTGTAAGAGCCTAGAATAGTAACAGAAAATGAATAAAAAAAGCCAGTCAGGTCATGCAGAAATTAACTCAATTTTGGACAAAGTCAAGTCCGGCATACAATGTTACATTACAATAGCATGTATAATGAAATTAAATTTTTTGAAACGTAACAAATAAACAACTAAATTAAATATGTATAACACTTCCCCTCATAAAGAAAAGAAAGATTTACGCAATAGAATTTTCTTTTTATTTTAAGTCAAACATACATGTGGAAAAAATACATAAGATGAAATTTTATGAATGACCCAAAGTATACATGAATTAATATATTTCTACACACGTGAAAGTGCATCTGGTATTAAACTGTCTTTTCCCTTAACATGCCTGATGTCAATATTATATTCCTGCAACATCAGACTCTACCTTAATAATCTCTGATTTTTGCTTTCATCTTGCCGATGAGACTAAGGGAGTTGTGATCACTAAACACAATAATCGGAGAAGGAGCTGAACTGACATAGACTTCAAAGTGTTGTAAAGCCAATATCAAAACCAAGCATTCTTTCTCGATTATGAAATAATTTCTCTGGTGCTTATTTAATTTCTTAGAAAAATAGTACTCTATATGATCCAAATCTTCCTGACATTTTTTGTCCAATGAATCTTGGTTTTCTTCCTCAATAAATTTGTTAGGGGTTCAGCAATTATGGAAAAATTGGAACAATATTTCTGATAGTATCCAGCCATACCTAGAGATCGCATGAGTTGCTTTTTACTGATAGACACAGGGGATTCAGAGATAACCTTGACCTTAGCATCTATAGGTTTAACTTGTTCATGTCCCATGATATGTACTAGAAATGTTATACAACAACGGCAAAATCACTTTTGGATAAATTGATTGTTAAATTTGCATCAGTGAGTCTGTCGAAGAATTTCTGAATTGTCGCTAAATGATCTTTCCAGGTATCGTTGTAGATGATGATAATCATCGATGTAAGCATCACAATTATCTAGACCAGAGGTAATCGTGTTCATTAAACGTGGAAAAGTACTAGGCGAACCTTTCATCCCAAACGGCATTACTTTATATTGATAAAGTCCATCTGGAGTCACCAATGCCGAAATTTCCTTTGGTGATATACTTTGCATTTCTAACTTTATCAATGCAGTAATCGATTCTGGGTAACGGAAATGAACAGGTACCACTAAATTAAATGCATGATTAACCTGGCCATCTCTATCGACATTCTCCTTTAACATATTTATATGGCAAAGTTGTTTTTGTTTTCGCCTCCCAGGAGCGTTTATGATTTAATGTAAATCGTTTACTTTCTTTTCAGCTGTGTAAGGCCCATACTACTTGGCCTGAAGAGGATTTTGTGGAATGGGCAATAGAGCCTGAATCACCAGGCTGAAAGCTCATTTCCTTTGTATTTTTATCATACCTTAATTTCATTTTTGACTGAGTAGAGTGCAGATTAGTTCTTGCAACCTCACAAGCCTTTGACAACTTAAATTGGAAACATAATCGAGAAGATCAATTTCTGTATCTTCATTTGAAAGTAGTTTCTCTTTCAACAACTTCAGTTGTCCACGCACAGTATGTCCAAAAACTAGTTGAAAGGGACTGAATCCTAAAGATTCTTGAACTGATTCAATAACAGCAAACAATAGTAAATGGATGCCTTCATCCCAATCTTTACCCGTATCAAAACAATTTGACCGAATCATACTTTTCATGTTTGATGAAATCTTTCCAAAGCCCATTGGCTCTCAGGGTGATAGGCAGAAGACTTGAATTGTTGGATGCCTAATTCGTACATAACTTGCTGGAAAATTCCTGACATAAAATGTGACCCTTGATCAGATTGGAAAGATGTGGGAAGGCCAAATTGAATATAAACTTTATCAAAGCTTTTACTATTGTTTTAGTTTTTATATTCCTCAAAGGAATTGCCTCTGGGAATCTTGCTGACGCACACATTATGGTCAACAAGTATTGGTTACTTGACTTGGTCTCAGGTAAGGTACCGACAGAATCTACCATTATTCTGCTAAATGTTTCGTCAAATGCAGGAATAGGTTTCAGATAAGTCTTAGGTGTCTTCTGATTGGGTTTTCCTACCATGTGACAAGAGTGACAAGATCTGTAGTATTTATAAACATCACTTTTAATTTTTGGCCAATAGAAGTGATTCAAGATCTTGTGATAAGTCTTATTGATTCCTAAATGACCAACCAAAGGAGTTTCATGGTGCAGGCTAAGAAGTTCCTGTCTGTACGATTTTGGAACTATAAATTGATAGTTCACTGACCATTCGTCACCAGCAGATACCTCAGGTAGTCTCCATTTTCTCATAAGAATCCGATTTTTAATGAAATAGCAAACAAGTACTTCTGTGACTTCAGTTTCACTAATGGCCCTTTGAAACAAACAGGAGATCTCAGGATTCTTTTCCTGTTCGACGACAAGTGATTGTCGTTTGTCACCCTGATTAGAATCAAGAGAATGAGTAGTTAAAAGAGGATCACCATGATCAATACAATTCGATTGATCCTAACGAGGAGTGAAAGTGACCTCATCAAAAGCCTGACCTATACATGTGTCAACTAAAGGAATACTTTCCAGATCAACATTCTGAAGAGTTTTATTTGCCATAGCTCTAGTAACTGCATAAAGCTGAGTGTAAATCAGGGATTTCTTTTTCATTAGAATCGACTTTCTGATCCAAACAAGGCTTGTCAGTTACAAGTGGATTAACCACAACCTTATCTCCAGCTAGGTCATTGCCTAGTAATAAATGAATACCTTCAATAGGTAAAGAATACACTCTTCAAACTGTCACGGGTCCTGAGACTAAGTCTGATGACGAATTTACACAATGGAGAGGAACATTAACAAAGCCGCACTCTACTCCCTGAATAAGAACACTCTTATTAGAAGAAGACGTCTCAGAAAAAGGCAAAGTACCTGTTAATAAAAGACTCTGAGAAGTTAATTTGTCCATTAAAATTTGAATAGCTCTGGGACTGGCCGAATCACCCATGAGTGATATAGAACCCTTCGACATTAATGGTTCATAATTCTCCATAATAAAATCAGACTGGGGTTTATTAGACCCAACAAATGTATTACTTTGATTATATAACCATGACCTCTTAGAAATAAGAGCATTTGGAATAGGTCTATCTTGATTCTGGTGCTTATTTTTCAATTTGTAGCAAACAGAAACAACGTGTCCTTTCTTCTTGCAATAGGTACACGTAGGAAGAAATAAGGACTTTTGATCAATCTTATCAAAAACTTGATTTCTAAACGTTGTGCCAGACTAAGATTTAGAAGGGCTCGTATTAGGCTGAAACATTTTTTTTTTTACCAGACGACTGCTGAGTGGAAGATTTACTTACAAAAGAAACTTTATGAGCTGAGGAATACTCGTCAGCAGTATGAGCAGCATCTTCTAACGTTTTGACCTTATGTTCATCAATATAAGTCTTAACGTCACTATGGATGCAATTCTTGAACTTTTCAAGTAAAACGAATTGTCTGAGATTTTCGTGATCTTGATCAACTTTCTTGGCTAAGCACCACCTATCAAATCTCTGCTCTTTATCTCTTGCAAATTCGACATGAGCTTGTCCAGCGTCTTTTTATAGTTCCTGAGCTTTTGCCGATAAGGCTCAGGGTCTAACTCGTAGCCCTTTAAGATGCATTCCTTAACCAGATCATAGTCGGCACTTTGCTGTACTGACTGGGAAGCATAGATGTATTGGGCTACGCGAAAAAGGACACTCTGTAATGATAGAGTACAATGCTCTCTTGGCCATTTCGAATTTTCAGCACTTTTGTCAAAATGAGGAAAATAAAAGATGACACTAACCTAATATTCTTAGTAACATCAAAACCCGAATTTGTATTGGGGATGTACTTTTCACTTGCTAACTCCAATTATTTTAATCTAAATTGGTATTCCCATTCTTCCTTTTCCATTTTCATTTACAGTTATCTCTCTCGCTCCTCTTTCTCCAATTGCATTTGCATTTGTTTCTCTCTTTCCTATTTCTACAATAACATTTCTTTTTCTTCTTTCTGTAACTGCATTTGTTTGTCTTCTTCCTGTAACTGCATTTGTCTCTCTCTATTCTTTCTCCAGTTGCATTTTTCTCTCTCTCTTTCCTCTTTATCTAATTGCATTTGCATTTGTTTCTCTTCTTTCTCTTTCTGAAGCTCAAGCTTTCTTAGCTCTAATTCAGTCTCATAGTTTAATTTTAATTCCTTCACTTTTATGTTAGAGTCCGATACAGACTTACTAATCAAAACCAAAACACTTTTATCCAAAACTCTCTTTTCCACCAAATATTGGACCAAAATATATTTTATTTCTTGCGTCGTCAAAGAATCTTTTGCCTCAAAAAGATCATATTTTCTGGCAAGCTGAGGCAATTCATCTTTTTTCAAGAAGTCTAACTTGTTCATGGGTAGGATTTAAAATAAAGATCTTCACTTTATATGACATTGCAAAACGTTTGTTGATTTCACTAGTGATTTCTAAAATGTGAAATAATACCTGGGACTTAGAAAATTCCAAAACAAAGTTAATAACAATTTCAAAAACAAAGTTTTCTGAAATATTTTAGCAAAATTCGTATCCCGGACAACCCCCAATTTTTGTTTACGAGTCTAAAGTTCTTAAAATAAGTAAGAGAAAAGAGTGAAATAATTGTCGTTTTTGCGAGACAACATTGTATTTATCGCAGCTGATTATGAATATATAAAAGTAAAATATATTCTTTTCTTTCATATGCACGAAATATTACATATTGTCAAACTGCTTCCTCTCTCTCTCTCTCTCTCTCTCTCTCTCTCTCTCTCTCTCTCTCTCTCTCTCTCTCTCTCTCTCTCTCTCTCTCTCTCTCTCCCCATTACTACAAAACTAAGCAGCTTTTCCATAGTTGGCACATATTGCTTTCTTGGACCGATACTATTCAAGTGGGTTTTAAAATTCCACGGATTTGCTGGCTATCTTCATTTGCTAAACATATTGTTCATTGATAAGAATTCATTTAATTTTCACCCAGTTTACAAACTATAAGTGCTTCGCCTTTTACCTCCTTCTGTCCTCAAATCATTGTCTTGACGCCGCCGCCGTGCACAATGTGTATTTCAGAAAGGTCTAGGTACCATTCGACGACAAAATAAACAAAACAAAAAACGACAGAAAGAGAGGAAAAAAATAAACCATTCCCACCCCATCATCAAGACGCATACTTTTTCTGTATTAATATTTTACCAGTTGAAGTCAATGATTATAAAAATGTATCGTTAATCGAATAGTTGACATGTAGGAGATCTAGAAGAGTGCCTGAACGTATATAACTTTCTAACACAGAACACATACAGTACATTTAAGAAAGTATGGACAGATAAATATTAGAACTCTAACGATCAGCTCTTGCAAGTACTCATTCTGATGAATAAATAATTTGTATTCCAAGCATATTTTCGAGAGAATGTATTCCATGTTCTAAATGTATTCCATGTTCCATGTTCTAAATGTATTCCATGTTCTATTTCATCGAGAATATTATACAGCACACGATCATGACAAATTTTCTTAATAGTTTTCAAATAAATATTGCAAAGAAGATATTTGGTTGTTTTTCATGGTTCCATGATATTAAAATTATATTTTCTCATATCGATCAGATTATTTGTTTCTATTGTTTCTCTCTTCTTTTCTCCATATGTTTGTGCAGGGTGGCAACTAAATACACATTAAATATGCTAGGATGGTACATAGCCGAAGTCGACTTCCTTTGAAATGAAAATACTGATAGCCGCAAGTTCAGTCGCTAATTTTGATACTACGAAGCTTGATAATAGACTGATCACTGTCTTTATATTTCGATTGTTATTTTTCGGCAAATTCAGTAGTGCATCTACCATAATTGTATATGTAAGTTACCATTTTTTTGAATTTTAATATCTCCAGCTGTCTGTTTGTCTCTCTCGCCATCGACTGATCAGACTATCGATCGATCGATCGATCGAGAGAGAGAGAGAGAGAGAGAGAGAGAGAGAGAGAGAGAGAGAGAGAGAGCATTCGATCACCGTCATTTATTTTTGGTTTCCCTCTGAAATATAAATGTTGTAAAAATTTTCACAACAAACATCACCGTGCATTGAAATGCATTAAATTTTATATAATTTTCCAGTGAATCTATCTCAGAACACATTTAGTCTCTTTTTGCGTGATGTTAGCAAATTAATAATCTTCAAAACCAGTCGAAAGTTTTTCAGTTCTTACCATTTGATTTAACTTACCTCAAAAACTTTTAAGCTTTACCTTGTTCCATGATACTGACTGTAAGATGGATAAATATCTACGTCACTCAATGTTCAAAATCTGTATTAATATAAATTCATGAGCGTTGCTGGCATAACACACACACACACACACACACACACACACACACACACACACACACATATATATATATATATATATATATATATATATATATATATATATATATATATAATTTGTACGATTTGTTGGATTTTCTGATTGGTTGTATATAATTTGTACGATTTGTTGGATTTTCTGATTGGCTGTATGTTTGCATATCTGTATTGTGGACTTGATCTTGTCCAAATTCAAGTTCATAGTGTACCTCTCCAGTGACATTTATTTGGAAACAACAGAATACAATGGTATATATTTTCTCCATGATTGTGGATTAAATATTCAGATCATTAATAATGATAAACCTGTTTGAAGTCTTGATCCAGACCTTAGAAACTTCCAGAATGGAAAATTCCATAAAGTGACAGAGTATTTTCAGAAAATGGTAATTGCGACCTAGGTCAAGCAGAGGGTTATATGATCAAAAATGCACTTGCATGGGTTTATACATGTACGGAAGGTTTCTCTGATTTTCTTTGATTTTCACTGGCTTCGACATTGTTATATACTCCACGTCTGATTGGCAACTACAAGTGTCGACCTCCGCTGTAATCCAATATGGCGGTGCGCTGATGCGTGCACATGAAATTCTGACGTCACTGAATACGGTCTATTGGTCAGAACATAAGCATGTGATCAGACCGAATTGCGTTTCTTTCTGTACAAACAGTACGGAGAACTACTTTATACTTCTATAAATAGAGTCACGTGCAAAGTAACCAATGTAAATACCGAATCGAAAGCCATACACACTGCATGCCTTTGAAACGAAATGAAAACGATGGGTTTCTATTTTATTTAGAAAATATAATGAATTGATTTGACAGAATCAAATAACAAATCTTTATAACGTTTCAGAAGATAAATAATTCTTTCTCTAATTAGGTTTGAAAAAAAAAAAAAGCTGGGAAACTCAAAATGTGCCAAGAAGAACATTGGAGTTATGTTGTTCAGCACTTTCATTGCGGCTCGTTACAAATTAATTAAAAACTAAAGGTAAGTGGATACAGTGATTGGAAGGAGGGGATTTAAGGACAAACATTATAACAATTGGATTCACAGTCCTACAATGTAAGACGCCGACCTTTAGAGTTACGATGTGGGAGTGGGGGTAGAAATTCCGCCACTCCCCCATCGTAACTGTCATGGTCGATGTCTTGCACTGTTTGACAATAGGACCCTCATCACTATAACCATTTACCGATAGTCTTAATTTCATTTGTATGTAGCCTAAACTGTTAATGAACAGGAAAATAGATTTAAAGAAACGAAAATTGGTTACTCACGTGTCTGGACAATAACGATTCAGCCAAGACACAATGAACTCAACAGAGCTTCAAATCCAAGAGTCATTCGTATATCAAACAAACAATATACCATTTGGTTTGAATACTGAATTTCTACTCAGATCACATGCCAATATAGGTAAAAGATTAAGAACATGCTGTGGAATGTTCAAAGCCTTAGATCACCTACCATTGGTAGAATTTCTTTTTTTTATGTTGACGTAGCTATTACATTGCAGATGGAGAATGCCCTGTTCTATAAATAGCTACGTAGCAGACACCCTCAACAAGAATTCATACGCTAAAATAAAGCTCTAAAACTGATAGGAAATATCTTAAAAAAAGAAAGAAAAAACATTAAAAAAACAACATTATAAATAATTGCAATTATAAGAGTTTAATGTTGCTTTCTAAGAGTTTATCGTAGTACAAACTGTCAGTTGTTGACTCACGCAGCTTACATAACGTCCTTCGGGCGTTATTTGCTGTGTGAGTCGGCAACTGACAGTTTATACCACGATAAACTCAGAACAAAAACATTAAACTCTTAGTTGTTTACCTAAGAATTCCCATTCTTGCCTTAACATCTGAATCAGAATCATTTGTATTGCTGTGTTTAGTTTTTGATTTGGGTGGATTTATTTATTCAAATTATCATTCTCTGGAATTACAGTGTGTTCAATAATTTTCCGGGACAGAAACCTTAATTTGGATTTATAGTGAATTAATAAATTTAGATGACATAATTTTGGATTATATTATTCTCACACATCAAATGACTTTTAGTACATCATCACAATCCTGCAAGTGGCACATCTGGCACATTAGTATATTCGAGACTATGGCACATCAAAATATTCAGTATCCGAACTTATTTGGAAAAC
>JAECUM010049555.1:0-33928 GCA_016617855.1 Megalonaias nervosa | reverse complement strand
TTTTATGGGTAATCAGCAAGAACTCTTCTGCAGCTTTTAAACTCAATTTAGGTTCCTTAGTGTATATAAAGATATCCTCGACAACATACGTTACACCTGTATAGTATGACCACTCTGGACACATCTTGCAATCAATCTGCAAAGGCAGGTGGCTCTTATATACAGGCAAGTATATCTTACTTTATATTTTGACCAACATAACTTGGTTTATTATAATGAGATAGTCCTCATATGCAGGTAGTCGCTCTAACATTTATAGCTATGCCGTTACAGGTATGACTTAGCAGACATCTCCATATAATCAACACCTACTCATAAAGAACAAGTTGAACAGCTATTGTCTCTCTGTCTCTGTCTCAGTCTCTCCTTATCTCTCAGTTTCTCTCTCTCTCTCTCTCTCTCTCTCTCTCTCTCTCTCTCTCTCTCTCTCTCTCTCTCTCTCTCTCAATCTCTCTTTCTCTCTGTGTGTCTCTGTCTCTGACTGTCTATGTCTGTCTCTCTATATATACATGCATGCATACATACATACATACATACATACATACATACATACATACATACATACATACATAAAATGTTGTGGGCCAGTGAGGGTCCTGTATTGACAGGTTTCCTTGTAATTCTTTAGCATCATGTGGTCATTGCCCCAGTTCTAGCCTTACACCAGGTGCCCCTTTCGGTATATTCTACCGTTGCTACGAGCTTCTTTTGTTTCTAGTACGCCTACTTCCACTACAATCTCTTCCATGCTGTTATTTAACTAACGGCTGTTACTGGAGATGCATCGCAAAAACAGCAAAGGCACGTATTGAATATAATGGAAAACTGTATATTGGGAAAACTTGGTGAAGAGGGACCTTTGTGCAAATCTACTCAGGCCCATATTGAGCCCACAAAAAAGATAAACCCCTGACCAAGTACTATTTCTGTAAACACCATCACCCCTCCCCCCCCCCCGCCTAAAAAAATCATCTCTTTCTTGCATATATACATGGTATTTCTTATGTGTAAGAAGATGATGATTTCAATGTCGTGTAAGGTCATGCCTGTTGTACATGTAGATATCTACACTAATTAATGCTCAAAGTCAAGACGAGACCATCGAGATTGAATTAATTTATTTTAAAGGCTCGTGGAAATTCAGTAACACGCATCGAACCCCAATGAAAAGTCATGGGAACTTATATCATTCCTTGATCATTCAGCGACACAATCAAAACTTGTAATGCATTTCTTAAATTGGCTAGTTTTAAAATGGGGCGGTAATTTACAAAATTCATTGCTATATGACATTAAATATTTCCAAAACCACACAAAGACAAGCAGTTCAAAACTAGAGCACTGTTTTGAAGATTGTACCACCAAATTTGGCCACAAAGCCATAAATATTTGTCTTTCCAAATCAAATTTTCTCGACCTACATCGAGCAAATTGAATCCACTCCACTCCAGGTTTTAGGTATGTTGACACGTGGCTCTGGCATTACGAGTGGCATCAATCCTGGCTAGGGTGGAAGTGATTAAGTTGTGTTATGTGCTCTAGCAAAAGTACCTTCCATCAAACTTGGAGGTAGGGGATTAAAGGAAACGTTATAGAGCAAGCAATAATGGTAACATTTAGAACAATAGTTTTGTGATGGAATGTGTGCGGATGTTTGTGCGTATATGTGTGTTTGATCCATATTTAAGATAGAGAATTATTTAGGCTTTTTCCTCCAAACCAACTAACTGCTTTGTAATAACACTTTCAATACCTTAAAAATAAAGCAAGTTTCTTTAAACAAGATGTATTTTGTAAGACTAGCAGACAATTCGCTTCTTTTTCCGGTGGTACTGACCATGGTACTTTTTCACGGTACCAGTTCTTCGGTAGTTTCCGTCATTATGGAATGTACGGACATTCCCGAGTTATCGTGTTAAGAATTTAATGATGATAACAGCATGTTTTCATTTTTCATAACAAAATAATAAAAAAACATACTGTTTTTTTTTTTTTTTTAACAAACAGGTCGAATTTGTAAACAATTAAATATAAATATTACAAATATAATTATATTTATGATGCTTTAATCACATTTCTTAGACGTGTCAAGTATGCCGACGTGGTGACCAAATGGACTGTTGTGGAAGATATTCGGGCCAAATCCAAATTTGAAACACAATTTTGGAAAAATCTTGAATTAAGAAACAAAGTCTTTTTTATTTACTAGCATATGTTAATATGCTAAAAACACGTATTCCTTTGTAAGACTGTAGATCAACCTCGATTTTCAGGAGATCATTTTGAATTTGGCATTACACCTCAAGTCCACCAAATATTTTCTCGTTTATTTAGTAAGCGTGTTTTATGTTTACTGACCCTCTCGTGTAATTATCTTGCAGGGGTGTTGGTAGACCAAAGTTGATCTGCCTATTATATCAATAGTGTAGCTTGTTAACTGTAGGCTTCAGTTTCAACGCTTCTATTTTTGTCCACAAGCACTCTAACGGCAGCACAATGTCTTTCACAAGGCGTAAGCTATAGCGTTAGCTTAATCGTCCCACTTTAGTTACAAGTTTTAGGTCACCGCGTATGCAACAATTAACATGTACATAGCAAATTCAAGTATTCCTAAAGTCTACTGACCTTTTCAGTTGAGGGAAGGGTGCTGCGATTTTGTTTTGAAAGGAGATATTATCTTTTCTTTTATCTCAATATAATTATTTTTTATTCAAATAATGGCTATAATATAGTGTTATTTTGCTATCAATCAGAGAAAGATATTTTTCCAGCTATTGACAAACGGAAATTTACCAACAAAAGTGTCAGACCCCTGTCCCAGAGCATTAAAATGTTTGTCCCTACTGCGGTATGCCGTGGTACTTATCCCATTACATTCAGAAATAACACAGTACAAAATTTGTCGTGGTACCCAGCTCTAGGAACTAGCGTATGCTGTATCCTCGCTTCACTGACAGTGTCGCACAATTAGGTATAACGATCAAACTTATTGTTTAATATGGACTTTTGTACTGGTATGTATGGTTTTAACGTCAACTGCCTTCTATTTAAATATTTAACGTCATGTTTCTAAACTGGAAATGTTCCCATGCATTAATTATGATGTAAGGGCTCATTTGGGGTTCTATTTTTAGAAACTACAGCGTAAACATAATATCGTGGCAGGTTGAAAAATAGTTTTAGCTGTATTTAGTTGTTTTTCCTTTAAGTTCTTAAATCACAATATACACATCCTCTAATATCAAAAGTGTTTTAGGAAAAGTAAACGCATGACTCAATAATTAATGAATACTTGTCTGTACCAATTTATGACATATAACATACAGAGAGCGCAATTAACACTTCGACAGTTAGAAAGGTAAGAAACTAATGTATTTCTCAACTCAAATCAAATATGCCGTTTGATATATTCAACAACAGTTAAACTGTGCTGTAAGATTGTTAAAGTAATGTATTGTGTGTGTGTGCGTGTGTGTGTGTGTAATGGTGCAGAATTTTGTAGATGCTTTGTCGCAACACATTTTCTCGTGGTCAGTGTGATACGTAACCATTAAGAGTGACGTATAGCTAGGCTCGCAGTAAATTCGTAGCTTGCGATGGTTAACTTCTCCTGTTTCGGTGCATGAGTGAATTTTAATTAGAATTCGTTCGGACAACAGTGATACAGATAGAAGAGAGCGATGTTAGCGTAGGGTCACGTAGAGGAAGACGACAAAGTTGAGACAAGCCAGAAACAATTTGTGCCATTTGGAAATAAGTGTTATAGAATGATTTTTGGCAGACTAGTTATTAATAAAGGCGGAATAGAGAGAATTATTCTGACTTCGATGGGCGTGTTAAAGTTTTGGCGGTTAGAGAAAACTAATCCTGACTGACTAAGCTAAACGGGGGGTGGGGGGGTGGTGGTGGAGGGGTCCAGACGAAATTCAAGGTTTTAAGCAATCTTCATCGCGAAATTAGTCAGTCTAAGTTTCTGTGGGAAACCAGAATTTAGTTCCGGGAAAATAACAAGTATTTATCGTTAAATCGTCCAAGGGACAGGGGTGTGGAAGAATTTGAGAGACCCGAACCAGAGAGAGATTCGGCTGCATTGAAAGGAGTCTACATACCCACACAGACAAAGATATATATATATATATATATATATATATATATATATATATATATATATATATATATATATATATATATATATATATATATATATATATATATGCATACGTTTTCCTGCCACAAAATATGTAATTTTGCATACGTTTTTGCTGCCACAACACTGACGTGCATCCAGTCAAAACGTAAGTTAAAGTTTAAACTATTTTAGAGTCATGCAAGGTGGAACTTGTATTCAGATTTATACAAAACAGATTTCGGTGTGGTGGCCATTTATTGCATCAGCCAGTATTGCCCTCTTAATAACATGACGACATATTTAAATGAGTGCTGAACGTTCAGCCAATAGCTGTTAACCTGAGTGTTCAACGTTCTGGGTGAAGTAGTTAACCTGAGTGCTTAACGCGTTAACGCTCAGCCAATATTTGTAGAGGCTGCAGTCAAATATGGTAAGTGCTGTAGAAATTATAGGAGTGACATTTTACGAAGTACTTTAAATTTAGACAAAAAGTTTTGGAGTAATTGTGCTACAAAAGAAGTACCACTGTATTGCCTTCTTGTAATTTTGAGGGAATAATAAAAGTGGCAGTCTTTTGTGTAACTGAATTCAGCATGCTTCTGTAAAATATATTGCAATGTATGCCATTACAGTGCAGGGAGGTGTAGACATCACGTCTCAGGATATATAAACATTTTGACAAGAAAACTTGACATGAGCTCAAAACCCAAAATTGCATACAGTATCAAAATGACGATAGAGTACATTTAAATCCATCAATAAATTTGACCATGCAAACGATTGAATCAAAGTATGAAAATAAAAAGAACAAAAAAATGCATACGAATCAAGAAGCAGATCTGGATGAATATGGGGGTGGGGTGGATTTAAACGCCGTTTTTCAGCACATGATATGGTATACAAGGCGACCAGTATATTTGGTAGTGAAAGAACCCTGAAAAACACATGGAAGAGCCACCGACTCACGGGAAGCTACTGGCAAACTTTCTCACATACCACGATGTTCGAGCCGACATTTTAACCCACGCGGTCAGTGGTGAGATCGCAATGATCTGTACTCGGCCACCCAGGGCCCTCAGATTTGATTGAAGAAAACTGTGCAATGACAAAGAATTAACTGGCAATAAAACTTGAACATTGTACATGTTGCATGGAATAGTATAAGGTCTTGTGCTTTTTTACATCTATGTATCTATGACTTATAATTATGGGATGGACATGTTAATGGATCCTATAATATACACTTTGCAAAGATGCGCCCACCTTGTCATCATTTGTCTGGTAGTTATTGCTTATTCATGCGGACTAGTGGCCTATGTTATTACAAGCCAAGGGTTGATCATCATAACACTAAAGTTTAGTTCTTTTTAGACTTTAGATTTCTAAAAATATAAGTAAACTTTGTCAGTGCGGCTGTAAATTTGATAACTAGGCGTTCGGACAACCAAAATCTAGGCCTAAAAGGTCTGGAAGGGTATTTATGGAATGTTGACCATGGTAGGCAATGTTCTTGAACGAAAGGTCGTCCTATCAGTGGTAAGATCATCGTAAGTGGAGAAAAAGATTCACGTTTGTTGTTTGTGTTAACATGTTTCCTTTATATGGTTGTGACCACTATGACCAAGACCGGCTTGATTGTTTAACATTCAGAGATTTAATTACATGATTTAACTACAATAATCACCATTAGTTAAATTAATTGCAAGTTTCATGATTAATCTACTAGTACTTTGAGTCCCCAGTATAGTGTTCTATACATTGATTCTGATTATAAAATCATAAAATACAATTTGCCCCTTTATATTCTTGTTTGTAAAGTCGAATTTAAATAAGTATGTTTACTGTTATAGATTTATTGATAGACTTGTTTCTTACAATTTCTCAGGTTTTGCAAACACATAATTTTAACTTCATCAATTCTTATCCGTATTCAGGGTCAGCATTTGTTATTGACTCGCTGTGTTTATGACTAAATGTAAAACGACATTAATAATCAATATTATCAACTTTCCATCTCAACTACCGGATCATTTTATTGGCATTCTGGAAGGACCTGTTTATAACAATATCATAATTTTACACGATGACTTTGAATGGTAGCAGTACATCGGGTTCATGGGATTACATTATTGTCCCAAAATCAGACCAGTTTTGGAAGTGCGTTGAAATGATTATGTCGATATGATGACAAATTGATATACCTTCGCTGTTTTTTTTATCCGCTAGGCATCCAGCAATATCGGTTGTTACTTGTTTTCGATTTTATTTTTTATCTTTTTTCTGATTTTGCTTGGGGTTGGGGGGTGGGGTAGATGGAGGGCGGTAGACAAGGACCAAGAGGTTTGTGGGTTAAAACCCCTAGTGGGGGCCCAGGGGATCGAAGCCTGTTAAACGTTTCTAGTGTATACTTTTAACAATTTAACTGTAAAAAAAAAAAAAACAACAAAAAAACCCAAACATAATCTAAGTTCTTATATAATCTAAACCAGTTGTTTCGTGCTCATTTTATTTTTCGTGCTCATTTTGTTTTTCATCGGCGGGGGGTGGGGGGGGGGCACACAATGATTTGTCCCTTCGTCGGCCTCTGTTTCTGACATGTTGCTACAATATAACAAAACTACAAGTATGCATGTGTCATCACGTATACTTTATTATGTCATAACACAGCAAGCTACAAGTCTTGATATCGAAACAGACGTCGTCTTGCTCACGTATGCTGTAGAACTTTCTAGCTATGTTGATCACAGTATAATACCTGCATATAATGACCTTTTTATTCTCCTTTATGTACCGTATATGCTCGCCAATAAATCGGTTCCTAATGCAAGCAACATGGACAGTAATCTGCCGTCGCAGATCAGGGTCTACACTGTTTCTTCTATTAACTAGTCCTAACAAACTACATAAACCCAGACTTGTCGGCGCATTATGCGACGGCATATCTGCGTCGTTGCAGTTTGCAGATGGATTCAACATATAAAAGATTATATACGGTGGTCTTGCCATGCCGATCAAAATATGTCGAGATTTTAACGTGCCAATATTCCTAGTTGATGGAGTTGGACTAAAATTTAAGTATTTTTACTAAAATTTACTTGTTACAATTTTAATTTCTGTTGTATGTTTCTGCAACTTCGTTTCCACGTTTCCATTTTTAGTACTGACATAAACTTGCCACAACACATATTTTGGCATATAGTGGAAGAGTCAATCTAGTATACACGTCAGCTATAAATATTTACTCATCTGATTACGGATTATCCGAGTAAAGATTTTAATCCATTTGTAGTTGGGATTTTCATAATCAGCTAAACACAGAACTAGATAAATGATCATGTTTTATTGGACCCTCCGAGGGCCCGTGTTACCATATGTATATATGGATTCAGATAAACATGGACGTTTGCTAGTCTTAATAGAAGAAATGAGAATTGGCCGATTTTAAATTTGTCTGCGCTTCTATCTCCAAGTAACACAGGTAGAATTTTAACAATGAACAATGCTACCCCTCCAGTAGCCTAGTGGTTAAAGCGTCCGCCTTGGATGCGGGAGGTCGCGGGTTCGAACCTCGGGCGAGTCATGCCAAAGACTTATAAACATGGTACTAACAGCTGCCTCGCTTGGCACTCAGCATTAAGATATTAGTGTTAGGACTGGTCGGCCTGGTGTCAGGATCAAAACCCAAAACACACACACACACACACACACACACACACACACACACACACACTCCATAAACAATGCTGATATAAGTTTCGACCGCTCCGGTGGCCTAGTGGTAGAGCGTTCCCCTCGGATGTGGGAGGTCGCGGGTTCAAACCCCGGCCGAGTCACACCAAAGACTTTTAAAAATGATACTAACAGCAGTCTCGCTTGGCGTTCAGCATTAAGAGGTTAGTGCTAGGATTGGTTAACCTGGTGTCCGGATAATGTGAATGGGTGGTACATCAATCTACATGTCTGCGGCATGACGCCCCAATGCTAAACATCACTATAAACTGTCACACTGCAGACATCGTAGCGATATAACTGAAAAATTGTTAAAGCTGCGTTAAAAATCCTTATCACATACACACTGATCTAAGTTTCCACCGACCGGGACAAAGGGAAGAACATAAATATTAAACGACAAAACATCGTCCATTGCAATTAAAGTTTTGAAGTTCCTACGTTTTGCGGTGGTTTCATTTAAGCTATGTTGGCACGGCAATTTTGTTTTACAAATCTGAAGACTAATCAGTTGTTTTTTTTGTTTTTTTTTTTTTAAATTACAAAATATTTTCCCTTTTATTGATAAATCTGAATGAAACGTCAAATACAATCTCCCCAAATTTATTAGATTTAAGAAACGAGGAAGACTTTTTAACCGTATATTACTGTAGATAAAGCGCTATAAAGTAAATATTCCATTCTCAGTAGTTGTCTCATTTTCAAAGTCGTTGCATCGCATATCACAGGATAAACTGTTACGTATTCCTATATTGTGTATATTATCGTTCATAATTATAGTTAGTAAGGGTTACTGAATTAATAACATTTTAAATATTAACTTTCCTATTGATTGTAAATTTGTACTCTTAGAAGATGAACAATGTATCAAATGTGTAGATTTATTCATGATTTCGAAGATAGAATCCAGGTAAGCATCACGTGCTGTAAATGGAGGTCATGGGTTTTCTATTAAAAAAAAAAATTAAAAGACGAATAGCTGCTCCGTTAAATTATATTGTTAGATGTGGTTTGACATCGTCAAATTTCAAACTTGTAACTGTCACAAAATGCAATTAAATGAATGGCATGTTGTACAGAGAGGTTTATCATTCCTGCCTTGACCATCAAGAACAGTCCTGAATTTTTAAAGTGTAAGCAGTCTGTGAAAGTGCCATAATCCATGAATAGGTCATTTAGTACAAATATCAGCATGACTGTATTAGAACTTATCTTTGCTATTAATAAGATCGAAACGTAATCTAGTCCAGATTAAATGTTATTATTAATTGTTTATAAAGAAAATATAGTGATCAATATTGACCTTACAGTTAAACTAGTTGTCGTACTATCGGTAATTCAATGATTCGAATCACGTGCTTTCTTTGCACTTGGTAAACTGTCCTTAACACATTTTGCTCAATCATCCACCTGCCCTAAGCACTTATAAAGATTGCACTACTTTTATTTTCAATCAGCATAAACGTAGATCATTAAGGTTTTGGTTGATTTTAGTTCTGAATGGCATGTATCCATAAAATCGAAATATCGCTCGGCAATTTTCGTCAGGTCCACGAATAACCTTGGATGTGTTTGTAGGAATACACACAAATTTGATAGGTCTCGTGATATGCCTCCAGCTGAGTGCATCACATATGTTGCCTCAGAGAGGTGATTTTAGTGAGTTTGTCTCATTCCCTCGCTATAGTGTGCCACGTCAACAAACAAACAAGCAAACAAAAATCAGAATATCGTTCTAAAATGGCGGCGAATTACATCCGATGCTTCTTTCTGGATATGATGGAGAAAGCTGAGGATGTTCCAGTTCATATCCATATTGATAGGTACGAGAGAAACATGCTGGCACAGAACTTTATTGCCAGCTCAGGTCTAAAAATTGACTTATGAGATTAAATACAACCATAAATTATTAATTGTGTTGGTTAATGCGAATAATGAAAAGTAGACAAGAGAAAGGTAAGTAGTCATTATTTTTTCAATACTTTGGATACACATGACAAAATGTGACGAAAATATAAGACATAACTATTCCAAGTTTACACTGAAACTGGATGATTTAAAATATACGACGAGTATCTGAAAAAGGTTTGAATATTTTGTCAGATATATTTTTTTTCTTTGAACCTGTCAATAAATTTAACGCCGATCGATAGACAAAATAACGTTTTATAAAATGCAGCTGGAGGTTCAGCAAACTTGACACCCATATACGCTGTACATATACATGTAGTAACATAGGTAAATGACGGTAGCCTAAAAAACTGCTGCAGAAGGAGAAACATTGCTCCTACCAAGCAAAAAGCATATCATAAAATCCGATCTGACTGATATCAAGGGTACTCTGTAACTGATATCAAAGGTACTATCTAACTGATGTCAAGGGTACTATCTAATATCAATGCTGACTTACATAAAGGTTATGCATGTAATTCTCTGTCATATCTTTCAATTTTTAGATGGTTCCATATTTTAAAGACGCTCGCGATTCCATAGAAGATGACATGCGTTCATTAAGACCGTTGTTTTCGATTGGTGAGCGAAAAGTAGTTGCTTTGAAAGGGGCAACTGATGAAGATACGCATTACACATAACGTGCATTGATTCGTCGGCTGGTTTAATATATTGAAGAACCATTTAATTCTCAAAAATATTTATTCAAGATGGATCACGCATTTGAATGAGACTGTCACAGGTGATGGTACATTGAGTGAATGAGATTGCCATAGGCGATGAAACATGGATTTACTCTAGAGAAAGTAATAAAGTTTGGATATTATTTAATCATCAGAGATCACAGATCGTTCTCGACGAAGTCTGACTGTCAAGAGAGTTTTATACACATCGTTTTTCGATGAAAAAGGACCCTGCTATTATCAAGGGATATTTTAAGCATCCAAAGTGTTTCCAAAACTTGTGGGAACACTATCATACCACCCGATCGCGCACCTGTAGCCGAGATATCCATCTACTCTAGGTCAATGCACGGGCGCATAAATTCGCCATTGTGACAGACTTTCTGAAGGAGTACATCATCCAAGCTTTGCCATATCCTCCAAACTACCTTGATTTAGCTCCAAGTGATCTTCAGCTGAATCCATTACCAACGATTTGCTTTGGTCAGACTATTTGATTTCCGCCATGCGGTTGGAAATGCAGCTTTCCAGTATATGAACAACATATTATAAAGTGAATTCAAAATGGCACTTAAAAATTGGATAATGAGACTGAGGAAGCATTTACATGCGGATGGTGAGTACCATAAAGAGATGACCTAACGAACTGTTCTTTAACGAAGAACTTTGTTGCACAGTGCACTAATATTCAGAACTTTTTGAATAACCCTCGTTAATACTGTTCAACTGATGGGTTACCCAAGACCCTCGCAACAAGATGGCAGCCATTTCAATACTATGAAATAAATTCTCCATGTTTTTCACGCCCTTCATACACCATACAAACAAGCATAAAAATCTTTTCATTTCCGTACTGGTATACATATATAGCCAAAACCATGCAAAAACAATGGTACAGCAGTTCCTCGCGGTAAAGCTCCCCACCATAGTGCAGTCTCTCCTATAACACGAATTTATGTCCATAATCCCATTTTGGGGATGAATGTTCTTAATATTACTGAACCTTCATCAGTTCAAAGTTGTGTCATTTATAACACAGTACACTTTTAGGTTCTCCTGGACAAATTAATTCAGTGATTTGGAGTACTATGTGGCCATTTTGTTCCGCTGCAAATGGACGGTAAAATGATGTTAAAATTACGTTTTTGTCGTTTTTTAACTGCACTTTGTATCAATAACACGTCAAATATATAAATACATTTAAAATGACTAAACGTTATTGTCAGACACTGTTTACACAATTGATTTAGAAAGCTACAGGTTAAAAAAACTCCAAATAAAATGTGATAATTAGTACTGAAATGTAACATCCTCCCTCAATCCTTACATACATACATACATACGGACATACATACATACATACATACATACATACATACATACATACATGTTATTCGTCCTTCTAGATCGAAGATAACTATGACATTACTAACCGGTTTGGTTTCTGTGAGTACGTGAATGGCTGATCAAGACAACTTGTGCTCTAAACTTGTCTGTGGTAAACTTGACAGGAGATGCCGCTTGGGACTGCTTAATAAACAGAAGACGTGCTGCAGTTCTGAGATTTCTGCTGCTAGTGCTTCTGTACCGCCTCTGCTATTCTCTTCCGTTCAAAGTCTGTGGTTCCAGCATAGGTGAGACTCCATATGGAACGATCCTTTGTGGGATCTTCACAAAATTCAGTGTCAGTGTTGAAGTGTTTCGAGGATGATTTGACTGAATCTTTGAAGCTTTCTTCTGACCTTCATGACATTGTTTTCCTTCCTTCAGTTCATCAAACATCTTCTTTGGTAGTAGCTCATCTGCCGTATTGGTGACGTGGCCTGTCAATCTCAACTGTTATTTCAAATAGCAGAGTGTGGATGCTTGGAATGCCTGCCCATGTAAGAACCACAGTGTATGGTACCCTGTACTGCCATCTTATCTTCATCAGTTATGTGAAAATTATTAATTTTCTTGGCATGGAGTCAATGCACTGTCAAGGTTTCGGAAGCACAGAGCATGGTCGGCAACACAATGACTTTCTAGACCTTAAGTTTTGTCTATAGACAGATTCCTCTAGCTCCTACACACCTGCGCGTAGTTGCAAAAGACAACACTTGAGTAATTCTGGCGTTAATTTCATCATCGATATTGACTGCACGTGACAGTGTGCTGCCAAATGATCCAGACTAAGTTGCATGTCAAACTCTGAGTTGTCGTTTAGGGGGATAGTCTTCAGTTAACAGGAGATCACGAACATTCACTTTCAGTAGCATTGCCTTCGTTCTTGGTCTCCTCAGACTGAACAGCTTGCCATCAGTCCTGTATCTATTGTAGATCCCAGTGTCATGGTCCCGGAAGGTATCAGTTAGCATGACAGAGAACATCGTACTGAAGAGGGTTGAAGCCAACACATAGCCCTATTTGACTCCGCTGGTGACTGGGAATTGTTCAGATGGCTGTTCGTTGTCCACGATACGAGCTAGTATGCCTTTCTGAAACTGCAAAACCATCATAATGAATTTCTCTGGGTAACTAAATTTTTCCATGATCTTCACGGCTATGTCAAAGGCTTTTATCAGGTCGATTAATATCGTCCGTACAGGTTGGAATTCTGTTACTGGCTCTTCTAGTGAAGTTGACGAACTGCAAACCTGTGATCCTTCGTGCTGTCCTGAAGCCACACTGACTCTCTGGCAGGAGCCCTTGATTGACCTGATGCACAAGACGATTCTGCAGACTTCTGGCAAGTATTTGCTACAGTCTAATTAAAGTCAGATCTCCGCAGTTATACACGCAGATCTGACAGCAACCGCTCAGGGGTCATGTTCTGGTAACCTGTTATTACCATAATCGTTAATTTTATCAACCAGTCATATGAAGTCTTATATCTTCGCGTTTGGAGAATGAGCAGTGTGGATGAAGAGTATGAATGTGTACCGAACTATTGTTGTTTGGCTTTTTGTGTGAAGACTGCACGCCTTTTCACGTTAAGTAATCTAACATCAAGCCCCAACCACATGAAAGCGGTAAGATGATCTGTTTTCTCACGCATCACAATTAAAATGAAGTTGCTAGCATTCATAAGTTTTAAATCCAGCCAAAGGTAGTAGTTAGAAATTGGGCATAATATTTGGCCATTTCTCACATGGCTCGCTCACCTAATCCAAAATTTTGTGACAAACAACCTGTGATGGGAAAAGCCCAATGTTTGTAGGTATGCATTCGAATAAGTAAGTCGCGAGATTTAGCGATTATGTAACTAAGCAATGCTGCATCACAGACAAGAATCTATTCGTAAATACTGGACAAAGGGCTCGTATCTTGGCTTGTTTAAATTACATATTATGTCCAAATTGTTATGTCTAAGAAGATAAATATTCTACTTACTGATTTCAGGCAGGGATGGTTTGTATCACGAAGCTAAGTATGGAAACCCTTGCAAAAAACATGCCCGATGGTACGATTTCAGAGAATGCTAATTTTCCTTCTGGAGATGAGCTCTGACCTAACACCCAAACTTAACTGTCTAAGTTTCTAGCACGGGATAGAAATGGACAGACGTATCTCTGAGCAATACAGGGTCTCTCTCTCTCTCTCTCTCTCTCTCTCTCTCTCTCTCTCTCTCTCAGGACGACTATTATGCATTGGTTCTGTGTAATGGATCAATATTAGATCAGGAATGGGTCCTATGGTGGCGGTGGGTGTGGAGGTAGTACGCAATATTAGCGCTGAAAAAGCAATAGCCTGACAGAAGAAAACGTCATATCGAGTGACAAAATTTCCTCAGATCACTGCTATGAACGTCCCTGACACCGGACCGTGTCTATCATACTATTACAAAATAAGGTGAATAGCTTCGAAACATTCCATTTCAGAATTCATTCTCAATCTCTGGCTGTTATTTCCTTTAAAAAGCTACGCCCCATTTTACTCCTGGTAAATGTTTCTATTCCTCAAGCCGTTGTTTACTATTCTGCGCTGGCCCCAAAATGTAAGAATTGCAGGACGTTTTGCTTGGTCAGACCACAGGAGTCTGACATTTTATCAATAAAGTACGGTGAAGTCTCTGACAACACGAAATCACCTTATCGTTACTATACATTAACACAAGGAGTGCAAGCGTGACCCCAACCCTCCGCTCGATTCGACTTTTGTCAAGTGTCTTTCATGGCTTCAGAATCGCAAGAAGACTGAAAAAGCTACACATATCCATTCAAACGACAGAAACGTACCAACGCATAACTCTCGGACGACCATCGCATGAATCTAATCCGGCGAATTAACCTTTATTTTCACCACTAAGGTCACAAAGTCTTTCTACAAGACTCCAAGTACTTGGAGCCAGGTGTATTCCCGTACGGTGCTTCTCCTGTGTCCTGTTTTAACCATAAGCTTCTGGCCCTGCCAACAGATCCCGAGTACAAAAGGAAGTAAATTCCGTAGGCTACTGCGATATTAAAAGTTTTCCTTTCAACTAGACATTTTCAAAAACAACTTTAAAAATAAATTATTAAATCATCGCTGTAGAATTTACCCGATTCTTTAATGACATTACAATAAATTTAGTTTTCGAAATTAATAATTTCTTTTCAATAATTGAAGGCTACTTGCTTCAGAAAAGAAATAAAATACGGCTGATAAAATGATTTGATCATTTATTGAAATTCAATACATTCAGTGTATTGTGTTTCGCAAAATCTGGTCCCTTAATGAATGACTGAGCGAACGAACAAATGGATGTCTGAAGTAAACGGTGAATGATGAAAATGTCGTACTTGCTAGAAATAAATTTGTCGCAAGTGTCCTGGTTGATTGAAAGTATATAAGTGTCTATAAAATATTGGACCCTCGCGTACGATCTCGCTGAAGCTCTCGCACCCTTCAAACACACGGCGTGGCAGTATTTTTTTCCATTTTTAATCCTGCAAAAAATTCCATTAAGCATTAAGGCAATTAACAAGATTAAATAAATCATCCATCACCTTCAGGATCTGATAGAACACTATATAGTAGTGTGCAAAGAATTATGTTGGTGAAAAATAATACTGGATCAGTCAGTTACTTGACTGGCACACAACAATGTAAGAAAAACCTTTGATATCGAACTGCTAAAGGCCTTCTTCAAACAACTTGAGATAAACGTAAAGAGGGACGTTCGTCAAATTCCCCCAAATCAACTCTGAAAACTCTTTGACGATAAGGATGAAGCAGGAGACAATGATTTTATCTCTCTTATCACTGGTACTAATTTATTTTACTCGTTTCCCTTTTATCTTCTTTTTCCACGGTGGATGGGTAGATTTTATGGAATAAAGACGTATTTGTTGAATTTGAGTGTCAGACAATGCATGCTTTTAACACCCACCCACCTCCCTTTCTTTAGGGACAGACCATAATAGTGACCTTGAAACTGTTAATAACTAGTATGTATTATGTTCAAGCTAATAGGACAAATTCCGCCGTCAAAGATATAAACACATTCTCTTACAAATAGCATCAGTATTTCATATCACACGACAGAAGTATAGCTTCAGTTACGTATTTGTGTGATAGAATACCAACCATAATCCACGTATTTTAATACCGATGCATGATTTCTAAACCAAGATATATGGTTACCTGGAACAGCTAGCCTTGTTTTCTATACCTGACTAATCTCAAGCAATTTGTCCTTTTCTCTTTTGTTTTGATAATTCCGAACATCAGTATAAAGCAGGTGGCACAGACCATTGTAAATCTGTTTATGTGCACTCTATACCATCGCCGCTAAGTAAGCGCCTCTCTTATCTGGCCATTTACCATACTATTTTTTTATATTAACTTTTTGCCGACCAGCCCGGCAGAGAGTCTAAAACAAGTTTACCACGCTTTGACCTCTTTATTCTTTTGCGATTATTTGCTGACGTCAATCTAATATGTCTTGACTCTAATGTGAACAAAGTTAAATTCTTCGTAAAAATGTTTTAAAGCTGATTTTTTTTAAACTTAAAATTGCCCACGGTCATTGAAGCACTCCCGGGAATTTAACATGGGGAATGTTGGGGCTGTTTAGCGACAAGGGGAATTGAACATAGGGAATATTGGGGTTGTTTAGCGACAAGGGGAACTGAACATGGGGAATATTGGGGTTGTTTAGCGTCAAGGGGAATTGAACATATAGAGACATATATAGAGACATAGACATAGAAACATGGTTAGAGACAGAGGCATAGACAAACAAACAAACAAATAGCGCAAATGTTGAGTAAATCTTTTCGAGGCAATGGAGTGGCCCTGAAAAGGACCTTTGGGTTTCTTCTAATTTCTCTCCTCCCTTCTTTTTCTCCACCAACACCTTATCTTTCCTATCATATTCTTCTTCTTTTTCTTCTCCTTTTTATCCTCCTCTTCCTCCTTCTCCACTATCTCCTCTTTCTTCCTCTTCTCATTTTCCTCTTCTTTTTCCATTTTCTCGTTCCATGCTCTCGTCTGTTCTTTCTCCTTTACATCTTCCTTTTCCTCCTTTTCCTTTTTAATCATCTCCCTTAATATTTCTTTGCTTTTCTTCAGATTATTTAACTCCATCTTCAATCTATGGGGACTATACTCGCCATGCTCCATCCTAACCAACATTTCCTCCACCATATCTAGGTTATCCACCACCTCTTGCAATTTAATCATCTTCTCAGTATGGTTTGAAGCCATTTTTTTTATTCAGTGTTGAATGGCGCGAATGACGACTGACTGAGACTGAGGATTAAAGTCGCCTATGCTAACTAAGAGCTTTTGCGACTCGTTAATGCTCAATTGTTGAGCTTTTTAATTGGTCGGTGTTTCAGGAATGATGCCGCAAAATGTCTCAAGCACGGACGTGATGGAAAACATCCCCTCTAACCAACTACCCATATCACCTACCAAACAATCAACAAGGATGATAGTGCTAGCTTAACATAAATTTTTATACAAAACAACACGCTAATACCAAACTTTTTGTGTTTAGGGACAAGGTTTTTTGTTAAGATATAAAACAAACAAACGTACGCGTACGTTTACAAACACAACACACACACCAACAAACATACGCGAACGCATACAAACACAAATACACACACAAAGACACGTACGCGCACGCATACAAACACACACACACACACACATCAGTAATTGAGTTAGTGTTTATATAACACTACTCCACATTCACACAAATGGGCAAGTTGATCAGTCTCTCTTTTCTAGAGATCTGATTAGCCCTGAAAAGGGCTGGGTTTTTTTTAGCTCCAAATAACCTGGCTAATGCTGGCACCTCCCACGTCTGGCCACACACACGCAACGGCGGCTCCAGTCACTGTCCCAATTTAAGCGTGTGGCTGGTAGCGCAGAGGGGGGTTGACTGGCTTCGCTATCCCAGTCTTCACTTTGAGAGATAGTGAAGACTTGTTCCATCTGTCTTCTACGCCAAACCCTGGGGTGACGAGGTCTCCTTATCTCCTCCTCCCAGTTTTCAATCTGGGGAACCACAGGTCTTTGTACTGGTGGTAGAGGCTGTGGTGCTGGTACTGGTTGTTGTGCTGGTACTGGCTGTGGAGGTGTCATCACCATGGGTTTCACCTCACACACTGGCCATAGCATCAGGTGAGGCAGAATTATTTCTTTCTTCTTTTCCTCTTCTTTTTCCTCTCCTCCTGCTCTTCTTCCAGCTGGGAAGTGTCTGATATGGCTTCCATGGCCAGCTCATCTAGTAGGCGGCTGGCTTTCTCCAGGTGCATTTGGAGCTCAAGTAGTTTTGTTAGTCTACTCATTTTCTTCGCAGTTGACTAGTCAACGATGGGTAGCCAGACTGACGAACGCTTCGCGTTAAATGTCTGAAGCGCGGACGTGAAGGAAAACACCCCTTACAACAAAACTAACAATACCCATATCATAACCCCAGAAAATGGAAAGCGCGGACCTAAAAGTAATACGTTGACGTTTCGTTTTTCACCTACAAACACACTTTATTACCACTCCTACCTATCAAAAACACACACTATATTACAAGTCAGAGAAACGAAGTGCTTATAGTCACACTTCTATCTTTTCCACATAAAACAAAGAAACGAAGTGTTTATAGACACACTTCTATGTTTTAATCTACAGACAAATACATAAAGACAGACAAATAGTTTGGCAATTTGACTGGCATCTCTTTTACAGAGTGTTGGGATAGCCCTGAGAAGGGCTGTTTTGTTGACGGGGTGATGGCAATCTTTTATCGTCTATGATTGCATTTCCGTCTGGCTGCAGGCTTTCCGACAGGATAGGGTCTGCTTCTGCGGAAGGAGAATAAGAACTCTTTCGTGTCTACAGGGCAGTCCACATAACCTCTGTCTGGCTCCAGCTGCTGTTGCTGTTCTCTCTGCTGTTTCTGAAGTCTGTATTTCTCTGTCTATCTTTCTTGTTCCTTCTTGATTTCTTCTCTGAAGACCTCTTCTATCAGGTCTTGGGCTATATTTAACATTCTGACATTCTCTATCTCATCAGACACTAATGCCAAACTGATACCCAATACCAGGTTTTTTCTGACACGATGTAATTTCACAATGGCTTTATTCAGCTTGACCAGTCTTGAAGGCATCTTCATAGGTGAACGAGTAAACCTGGATGGTCAGACTGGAGACCGCCCGATTTATGTCTCAAGCGCGGACGCGATAGAAAACATCCCTACTATTTTTCAGTGTAGGAACGCTTTGATAGCTGATTTCATGGTGAGGGATAGCGAGAAGCCAAAGAGTATGTATTCACAGTGGGTTTTTTAAAAAAAAAACAAAAAACAAACGAAAGACATATTTTTTCAAAACACAACATTTTTAATTTAACTAACAAACAACCAACAACTAAAAATAAAACATTTTTCAAACAAACAATTTTTGACAAGGTTGACAACGTTGTAAAATTATATTAAACTTCCATGAAGGGAGGTCATTGGGCCGTTGATTTACACCACGTTTCCTAGCTAAAGATAAGAGATAGCCATAACGGTCACAAAACTGTCGATCTACTTTTTTCATCGTTTCTAGAACAGTCACGATCAAAATAAGTCACTAAATGTTCTAAGAGATATCCAAGACTGCGTTGATGAAGAAAATACACTCAATATTGTCCACACACCATAGAATCTGTGCCTTGTAATTTCACATTATTGAATCGTGTCGTCTGGGCATTTCTTCTCATAAAGTCGATGATATCGTCTTCCAACGGTGGTAATCCATACAAATCAAAATACTCCATACAACCATCGTGGGGAAAGTAGACGGCTACCCAGTGGGTTCCTGGGAGATGACTGTCGTCCGTGTTGATGACATAAGCTTGATGGTCTTGAGGTTTGCGATGTGGTAGTTCATCTTTAGCGCACACGACAGGAATCCAAGAAGCAGTGTACAAACTGTTGTTCAAAAGGTAACAAAGTTCCCAGGTATCCATTTTTTGTTTTGTTGTTTTGTTGTTTGTAAGTCATCAATTCAATTCAATTCTGAATTTTCGCTTGAAAATCTCTGACAAGTAACCGTTTCATCGCCTCGTCTCCTCACTCTGAGCAAAGAGAGCTTCGATGTGATGGATCTCTAGAGCAATCAATGGAGAAGAGGAATGATCATGCAAGTCTTTATACCATTGATGCAACACTGCTTCTTCTGATATGAGACTCCAAGCGTCCTCCAGATATTCGTCCAATTTTTCTTCTTGACTCAGCATCAGACATTTATCGTGTTGAATTTTGACTGGGATGATCGTTTTGACATCTATAAAATTTTTCGAGATCAGTTCCCTAATTTTATCTGCCAGATGTTTGGCAAAACAGGAGACTAAATGTTGTTCTTCTCCTGGCCATCTGGACCTCATCAATATGCCCCCTTCGTTTTCCACGGCTTCCACGATATCCTTCCATTTCATTCCCAAAGTTTCTCCACCGTTCAAAGAGGGACTACAGTCTTCCATAGCTTCTAATAGTCTAGAACGACTTCTCTCAAACTGTTGATTTCTATCGTATTATCAAATTCGGCATACAGGATGACGTTCACCGTCTTGGCGAGAGCTTCTGCAAATTGAAGTTCCACACGCAGTTCACCGGATTTTAAAGGGTGGAAATGTCCCTCGTCGCTGCCTTGGTCTGGAGTGAAATCAAAGCCCACAAAGTGTAACCTCCTTCATAATCTTCGTAGGAAATGGCGTGTTGGTCCCTAGTTGTCCCGTGGATTCGTACAGGGATAAGTACGATCTCAAGCAATTCTTCTGGGTATAGTTAGCTGTCCTTTGATTTCAAATTCGAAGGAGCTGAATCCGTCAAAGAGGTCCATCATTTTTCTTTCTCTCTGTGATTTAATAATCAAAAACGTCTAATTCTCGGACGGTTCTTCTTTTCTTGGTCTTTCTAGTTCTGGGAGTGTGAAGTCTTCTAGAGGGGTGTCTTTGTCGTCGTCTCTTTCTTCCTCGTCTTTGCTGTGTCGTCAGGGAAACAGGAATGTCTGACTGGGCAGCGTCAGGGTCATTTATAGGGTCTTTCGTCGGTCTAAAATGTCTTTGCCAACTTGAAGAAAGACATTTTTGCCTGCTCTCAAGAAAGCTTCTTTGGGGTTTTGTTTGTCTAAGATGACAATTTGGAGAAATTCTTTGCCTTGCGTCAAAGCGGCATCTTTCAAGGCGTGCAATCCTCGTGTCACCATCGGATTCAAAAGAAGAGCCACCGAACGAAACGCCGATTTCAGCATATCTCCTAAATCATGTCCTCGCTGTCGAGCGACTCATCGGTACACAGGATACATGACTTAGAATTCGTTAGAGAATCGTTTACGAAAATGGAGTTTCACCGTAACTTTCCCTTTGGAGAATGGAATATTTTATGCCAGATCTCCTTTTATAGCAATGTTGACACTGTCGAAATACGACTTACAGACGGGCAAATAGTGAGAATGTACAAATTTGCGGTGAGTATGATAGGCGTTCCCACCTTCCTGATCATTGGTCGTGGCAGAATCCACTTCGAAAGGAATGACTCGCAGTAACGATGCGGAGGTGTGTCCCACCACGTTGTACTCCGCCACATCAGAGTACAGAACGATCAAATATAAACCTTGAGTTCAGTTCTACCGGGTAACGAAAATACTGCGCAAAAGTTGTTGGTAATGGGTGGTATTTTGTTACCCTTGATCATCTTGAGGTCCCCACCCAAAATGTCAAAACAATTCAGGACAATATGTCATGGCCAACGTCTTGTCATCCGAAAATTTCATATGTAGGCGACGAGCTACTTTATGGTATTCCAGGGTAACACTTCGTTTGGTTTAGTCAAACAACGCATTGAACCTGTCAGTAATCATGTCTACCAGATGCTGACCACTAAAAAAAAAATAGCCTGCAGAAATTGCCAACATATAGATGTACCGTGGAGTATCGGGTGACACTTGTCGTTTTATAGAGGCATCTACAGTTTCGTTTTTATCCAAGTATTGTTGCACTTGGTCGTCCAGAACTTCGACCTCGAAAGTGTTTTGATTTTCAGTGATGTTTTTGATTTGTGTAGGGTGAATCATTTCCACCAAAGCCACTTTCCAATGGGCTTCGTGATCCAATTGGATGATGGCATGAGGTTATATGGCCGTGAAACAGCACAAAGTATTGTGAGGAAACACACCCATGAAACTGTCACTGGGTAACGTTAAGTAAAATTGGTTATTCGTAATTCCAGAGTTCTGCTGTCCGAGGAGTCACTGGAGGTCAGCGGAGTGTCCAAAAGAGGGTTGCTGTTCTGGTAGTGATTGTTGGGAGAGTGACTGACGTTGGACACAAGGCTCCCGTTGTTACCGGTAGAAGAGTATTTCAGGGAAGGACTGGGAAGAAGGTAACCGATGCAACTGCTCAGTAAAATGGTCCACAATTGTTTGTCTCCTTGTTGCAAACTCAAATTCGCAATGGCAGCACCGATGACACAATACACCACAAAGATTTGGCAGAAAAAGACGATTTGCGTTTCAGGCACACGTTCTCCACACCATACCCACAAGGGTTGCTTTTGTAGATCTTGTACAGTAGAACTGAGTGAAGGAGTGGTCACGGATATCCTTTCCAATGTACTTTGACTTCTTTGACACGACGTTTTCCCACTTTACGGGTTCTTCGATCGAGAATGCTTTCGATGTCATGCACTTCTTCTTCCTTCTGGTCACGCGTTGTAACTCGGGCAAGTAAAACGTTCCTGTTAAAACTTCTCCGTTCATGTCTTCCTATGTATAGACGGCAGGATGACGGCCACGCACTCGTCCAGTGACACGAAACAATTCGGTGGTCCAGTTGGGTAAGTAACCTTTCTCGGAAGTGCGTTTGGTCATGCCAATGAGCATCCAATCTCCCACTGTCAACACTTCACCTTTCTTGGGGACAGCCATTGTTGGGGACGTACCAAACAGGCGCTCAAAACTTCGTTGTCGGGAGTCACTTCTTGGGGGGGGGCACATCCGATGCTCCGATGGTAAGATTGGTTGTCCGCTTGGACCAGGTGCGGTAAGATGTCGATGTACTTGAGAGTGTGTTGATGCGTAAAATATTTCCACATGCGTTCTTTCAAGTGCGTTTAAAACGTTCCTCTTGGCTTTGGTTTCGGAATTTTCGGTGGTGAAACAATGAATGTCTCGTTTCTATAAATCTTTTTAGAGAGATTAGTTCAGAAATTCGGTGTCTTTGTCGGTTTGCCATCGAAGAGGGTGACGACCACTTTGTTCAACACCAGTTTTACGGCTCGCACTAACTCAGTGCTCGATTTGGAAGTCGATGGCATGACCCAGGAAAATTTGGAAAAGACGTCGATGACACAAAACAAATATTTGTAGCCACGATTGTATGTGGCCAAATGAGAGAAATCGGCTAAATCGGCTTGCCATTGATGATCGAAGCCCTCCACTCGGGTGCGACTTCTGCAAAATTTTCTTCAAATAGGTTTGCGTAAGGTATACGTGGCTTGTTCTTGTAACCATCGTTGCACTTGAGGCAAACGGACACTTTTCAGTCGGGTTTTGGCAGCAAGATACAATTTCTGAACTCCTCAGTAACCTGCGGGATGGGATGGATCGTAGTAAATGTTGGCTAAAATATTCTTAATGAAGAATTGTTTTTTTAAAAAGTCAACCACTCTTCACGGATGCTACTCTGAATGGGGATAGGGGGTGGTTTCGAAACGGCTTTACGTGTCCAATGTGCCACGGGAGTAGAAGTCAAGGGTAGTGGTGGTGGTGGTGGTGGTGGTAATGGGATGGCTTCTGTCTTCTTTTTTTCACTTCTGGTTTCCCTTCTTTCTCTTTGACTTCTGTCGAAGGAGGAGTGGACATCATCTTTTTAACCCAAACTTTATGTTCTCGTTTGGGGTGTGGGGGAAGGGATCAACAAAGACCCTGCAATCTTACTAGGAATGGGAACTGCTAACGGTGTTTGAAAGACTTCTCGTCCCTCTTCTTCCTCACGCATCCGTGGGGCTGCGTCTGTCTTTACCACTGAGGGTGGTGGTGCTGCTGGTGGTGATGCACTTTTCATCAGGGCCTTAAAATCTTTCAGAGTTGGCAGAGCTGTTTCGTCTTAAGCTTTCTGGTGAAAGAGATGAAGTCGTTGGAACAGTGGACCGTACCGTTGCGATTTTTCCGTTTCTGACAAATTGCTGAGATCCATCAACGATTGTAATTCGTGTTGTAACTGGGACATCTGAGTCAAAAGAGGATTGGGAGGCAAATGCGGGGTCCGTTGTTCCTGCCAACGATGGAATTCCATCCGTCGTTTGTAAGGCACTAATGCCAGTTTTCTTCCTTCCATCAGATTCCAAGGTCACGTCTGAGATCTTTTAACTCCAGAGGTCCCATTTATCTTCTTGACCCTTTTTATCTTAGACCTATCGGTAAAACACTTTCCAGGAGTCCTCCCAGCATGGCTGCCGCTATTCCTTTGACAATAGGTCCCATCAGGGGTAAAAATCCTCCGCGTTGCACCAACATCTTTTTCTTTTGATGGATGGGTATTTTCTTTTGGACTATTTGGCGAAGAACGTGTCGATGTTTGGCTAATCATTCTTTCTGGTGTTTAGACAAAGGTATCGTTCCTTTCAAAACATTCAGACAACATTCGCTCACGGTATCGATGACGTCTTTGGAGGCTCTTTGCATGAGATTTTTTTCGCATGGGTGTAGGGGCTTTAGACAGGACGGACAATATGTTCCAATGTTTGACTAAACGAGGAGACAGTCCATTCCTTTTCTTTCTTGTTTTCTTTGGCAAGAGAGTGGTGTGCACTTCTTTTAGAGGACATCTTTTTTGGTTCAGTAGTAAAAATACACTGAAGTATATCGCTCGGCATGCGTCCTTTTATCTTATTTTTGGGCTGTTGGTAATAGATTAAATCCTTTGAGAACCTGTGGTAACAAAAGAGGCATAAAAAAAATCCTCCCCTTTGGTTGTTCCTCTTTTTCTTTGTACGTCTGGGTCTTTTCAGTGGTAAACGTCTATGCTTGGCTAAGCGTTTTTTCGGATGATGAGATAGGAGAACGACGATGGTGGTGGTGTGCACTTCTTTGAGGGGACACTTTATGGGGGTTCAGGAACACAAAAACTCTGATATCCATCGTTTGCCCCAGATCTTTTTATACTGGAATGCGTCGCCACTGATTGTCTTTACGTCGTATCAACTTGATGACAGGCATCACGCGTCATGGAGGGATTCGCAACGGACTAAATCAGGATAGTACTTGCTTGGACAAATCCAGTAAACTCTGTAACATGCCCGATCTCTCTTGGACTTTGATTTTGGGGGTCAGGTACTTTGTAAGCAGCTGCCGTTGCAGCTAAAGAGGAGGAGGAGGAGGAAGGTGTCACCGCTGCAGGAGAAGTTATTGGAGACAGGGGTTTCCATTGTTTCATCAAATTAGGAAGAACGGGTGTCAAATTGGGTTTGACTGGCATCACCAAGATCGGAGAAGTGGAAGAACCTGAGGCTACTGGAGACGCTGTCACCATCGCTGCAGTTCGTAGTTTGGGGATATAATGTTGCACCCTGGCCGAAGTGCAACTCTTGCGGGTAGAAGCTGTTTTCTGGGGGCTTTTCTTTTTTGCTGGGGACTTTACTTTTTCTGTGGCTGTGACCTGGTTTTGACACCGCTACTTTTTTCTTCTTATGGGTACCTTTGGGTTGGGGAGTGGCTTTTTTCTTGGGGAGGACTTTGGGGGCATTGTGATCCCATTTTAAGAGGGAGCGAATGATGACACCTCCTAGAGAACCACTACCTCCAGGTTTCAAAATGATTTTTTGTTTGGTTTGAGTGTCGATGCGGGGATTTGCCAGTTGCGTCAAGGTTACTTTGTTTCTGTCAAAAAAGCGTTTGGTTTGATGTGGAATGTGAATGATGCCTTGCAGTAATGACGTGCTGTCACAGTAAACCATCGTATGACTTCTCTGAGACTGGCTTCTAAGACACGAGCACGTATTTGAGAATTTTGTTCGCGACTGATGCCGTACAAGGCACGAATCAATTTGGCGGGAAGATGAAACTGAAGGTACGTCATGTTGACGCTGTTTGAGACAGACCAAAAGTGCCCGATTTTTTTTTTTTATAGATTTATTGTTGTTGTTGTTGTTGTTGTTGTTGTTGTTAAGTCGACGGGGACGTGTACACGACAGGCCCTCTGTCTTGACACCAGTGGTGAATGGGTACAAAATCGCAAATAATCGGTGGTGTTGGGTTTTAGGCGTGTGGGGTCTGAATGGCGTCGTCGTAAGCATGAGTCAGCCAAGGTATTCCTAACTGTTTGGATAACACTTGCACTTGCACTTGCGATTTATCTCTAGGGCTTTTAAACAAGACTACGTAATGACCATTGAGACTGATGGTGCGATGGGCTTTACTTTGTTGAAACATATTTTGGGTAATGTAAATGACACTGGCATTACGATGATGCCCTTTGCGCATAAACCACAGTTTAATTTCTTTTTCGTCTTCTCCTAACATGTCGTCGAAGATGACCAGATGTGTTTGACTGGGGTCAGACACGATCCCGTCGTCCTCGCCAGGAATGCCTTCCACAAGCACGATGGAATCGCCTTGGCTTTCTCGCAGAAGGCTGTACGCCGATTGCCACTCTTTGTAACACCACACGATACATTGAAGTGGACGATTGATCGAATGATGGTTACGTTCGATCAAACGTTTGACAAATTCGGTTTTGCCTGAACCGCAGGGTTCAGTAATTAACATGTTAAAGGGATGGCGAAGATACAAGGCCTCCCAACTGGCACGATCTAAGTTTTCGCCGATGACTTTGAACGTGGAGGGAGCAGAGGCAGCAGAGGTAGTCATAGTGCAGGGAATGTCACTTTGATACGAAGACAAACAAGACAAGAGTTTGTATAGTTTTTTTACAGGACACGTTTATTGCAAAAAACAGTTTAAAATGCAACACGAAAGTCAAAACTACATCAAAGCCAAAGGATGAAGTACATCGATAAAATACAAACAAGTACACAAGTCACTGCACAACATTTTTGGTGTTCTAGGGACAGTTTCTCATGTTCTTAGAGGCTCTACACTTGGCACAGTCACACAGGAGTCATTCAGGAATGTACAGATCGTAACGAGACCACAAGGAATCGGTTGGTAAACGAAATCCCAGAAAGCAAGTCACTAAGACACACTACACAACGTCCCAAATTCATTGGATACATTGTTCGAAAAAAGAGTTGGTAATCCACCACAGTCTGAATATTGTTATTGACTTCCTTTCAAGGAATCTGTTGTATCACGAGTGATAAAGGTTGGGGCATGGTAGCCAGTTTTTACACCTCTTTTTGTCGGAGGTAATAAGTGTACTCTTTGAACAGAATCGGTTTTATTTCAGTACCGTACCAAAATTGCTTAGTCACTAACTCACACATTACACGTCGCACAGAAATTTCCTCTTCAACCAAGATTTGTTCGTGTAAAAGAGTTTGGTAATCCTCTAACTCTTCCGTTGGAATTCAGTGTACTATGGTCACCTTGTAAGTAGAATGAGTGGCATCCAAAACTTTATGAATCTCACGCGATTCTTCACTGTCTGGCCAATGGAACGCTTCGAAATGAATTAGTCCTCCTATACCATTCAGGTACCAGTGGTTCCAACATCGGCGACGTAACGGATGCCATTGTTCTTAGCGTTGGACTTGTATTTTGACAAACTCTTGGTAGATGTGTTCTCTCAGCTCCAGAGGTAGATTCTGCCTATCCTCTTCTAAACTAGTCATTCACAGCAATGTCTTTCTTTTGTTTGAGGTAATAAATGTACTTTTTGCACAGAAGTGGTCTTACTCCAGTAGCGAATCCAAAATATTTAGTCACTAACTCACACGCGACACGTCGCACAGACGTTTCCTCTTGAAACAAGATTAGTCTGAGTAAAAGATTTTGGTAACCCTCTAACTCTTCCTCAGGAATTCGGTGAAGCATGGCTAGCCTGTAAGAAGTAGGATGTGTAGCAACCAAAGTCTTCTGGTCCTCGTCCATCTGAACAATGCCTGACCACTGGAACGCTTTCACATGAATCAGTCCTCTTATAGCATTTAGGTACCAGTGGTTTAAACATTGGTGACGTAACGTATGCAACTGTTCTATGCGTTTTACTTGTATTTTGACCAACTCTCAGTAAATGCGTTCTCTCAACTCCGGAGGCAAACCACGAATGTTCTCTTGTAAAGTATCCATGACAATGTCAGCCAGTGTTTGTACCCACGTCGAGGGTCACGCCACTTAGTTTTGTTCAAGTTTCCTTTTCTTTACTGGATGAATTTGACAAACAAAAGGGTATAGTTTCTTCTGAGGCACTTTCACCCTATAGTCTATTCTTACACAAACAGTATTTGTTGATACATTTAACATACGTTCACAAAAGGCTTCTTGTAAAGGTGTGGTGTCCGCTGGTTGATCCCACACATACCATGGTAAATTAAACAGTTTTTGTAATTCTGTTCCAGCTCTTTGCCGTCTGGAATTTCACAAATTATTTTGAATCTTGAAATCAGTACATCGATATCCATTAGGTAGTTGTTGAAGGTCCGACAATTTGAACACTTTCAAATGAATCAAGTCTTTTATGGCATTCAGATACCATAGGTAACTTAAAAGTTGATGATTCTAAGGATGCAATTGTTTCCTGCGTTTCTTGACGAACTCTCCGTAAATGCCTTCTCTCAACTCCACAGGCAAACCACGAATGTCCTCTTGTAAAGTATCCATCCAGAGATTACTGGGGTCCCACTAAAGGTAGGTAGTGACAGTGCGGAGATCATCGAGCATGTTCTAGGTAAGCGGAATCTTTCTGCTCCCACTGGAACAAGTGACACACCGCAACTGAAGCACCTGATTTTATCACCTTCGCCGAAGAAGATAAATCCGGCTCTGGCTAATTCTTCGGGGGTAGGTCCACCCCAGATATTTAGGCCACTCTCCTCGGAAGGTTTGGAATCGACTTTAAAAGTCACAGTATTCAGGCAAACGCACAGGGAAGGAATATTCTCTTTTCACAGGTTCATTCGATGAGGGTACGGTGAAGTCCGCAGTAGTTTGATCAGGGTTGCATGGCATCCTTAGGGTGGTAGTCGCATGGTTTCATGTTGATTATGATAACCAGTAAAGAGTCCACGATAACGAGTGTCATCGGTTTCGCATCCACCAGGTTTGACACGCACAGCATCACTTTCCAAGGTAGGTATTGTAGTGGTCATAACAAAGTTCCCATGATGTGGTACTGAATCGCTGAGGTCACAGCGGTCGGCATCACTGACAATACAAGGCACAGCATCGCAGTCCATCTTAGAATTACCGAACTTGTATGGTGTTGTCTGTTTAAAAGTATTCATCTTTCTCGCTTGGCAATGGTGGTCACAATGAACTATCGGTCTTGGACGTTGTCCCTTTTTATATGCTGACCAATATCGACGTGACAGTACGGCAAAGTGAAGTGGTTGGGAAGCCGCACTCGCTACTGGTACACGATTTGATACACTTTTTCCAAGGGTCGACAGACGATTTGTGTGTGGCTAAACGTACAATCTTGTGGGGTTGGTAGGTGGTAACATTAAAATCTTGAGCCTCTCCAGACTGCAAGGCTTCTTTCAATACCCCAAAGTTCACCACTTGAATGGTGCGATAATTGAGAGTCAATCCTTTCACTTTACACTCCGTGTGCACTTCTCCTTGTTGGTCCCGGTATTCGTAACCGTAATATTTGGGACCGCCACTAGCAAAACTTAGAAGCTTGTGGCAGGGGTGCTCGTCCCTCCAGGCTCCTAAACGGTCGCCTTCGATGTCAGGGTGCCGGTGACCCTGGTGATCGATAGAGATGCAACTGTCCGTGTCAAAATACAATTTTAAGCGAGCATGGGCTGTCACGTGGGCCGCGATGATAACATTTCCAAATTCGTTGACTTCTGCAAAGTACAGTTCTTCTTCGTAATTCACCAGGACTAAGTCTTCACGAAGGACGTCCACGTGTTTCATGGTTTTGGTTTTGTCGTGAATCATATGGAAGTAGAGGGAAGGATCGGACAAATACTCCGTCTTGGGTAAATAGGGTCGTTTTACCATTTTGCCCCACAAACAATTTAACATCACTTTGGCCAATGATCGCTTTCCTTCGTTTTTCTCCACGTGGTCTAAAGCGATGCCTTCCTGCACCCAGTATTTCTCTTTGAATTTCTTTTGGTCTTCGGGAGTGTGCCAACAGGAAGGATAGCCACTGGCTTCTTGTTTCAGATTCAAAAAGGCATCCACGTAGTCTGCTTTCTGAGTTTGATCGCCCTTGTGGTATTGTTCTGTCTTGGGAAAGTGGTAAATTTCGTACACTTCTAACAGTTGGTATCCCAGGTCAAGAGCTTTAAACAATTCCACGCTGACCCACGTTCCCGTCAAGGCGTGTTCTTCCTGGGTGTGATGACAAGGTTGGTCTTAGTTGCACGTTTCGGCACAAGTACGGCACAAGGGAAAACATCAGTTTTTCTTGGCAATGGTGAGATAAAACGGGATGGTACAAGTCCATTGGAGGCAAGACTTTGCACTTGATCAATCCTTCGTATTGTCGAATGTTGTCTAGGTCGATGTGTTCCGTCAGCAATTGCTGGTGTCCTGCTGAAAAGTGATGATATTTGCACACGTAAGGATACAACGAACACACGTCCAAGTATTTGATTTATTCTTCTTTCTCCTCGTCAGCGTGGTACAGCAAACAGGTAGCATTAGTCCGTCGTCGGTACAAACTGTCCCGCGGGTTCAGAGGGTCCACCAACTTGTAACTTTCCACGATGCGTTTAAACTCGGGATCGGTTTTCAAACGGTGATCATACTTGTGTTCCCACATTTCCACCACTTGGTGTCCTTGCTGTTCTAACTTCAAGCGCCGCTGAGAAGTTGCCTGGTACAATGCTTCCATGGTCCGTTGTAAAAACTGATTTTAGTGTCACATTGAGGGTAACAGATGGGACATCCGTGAAATAAGCAACCGTTAAACTCGTACACGAACTTGGGGTTTTCTAAGTCCCAGCCATCCGCAGAATACGTTCCGATGGTCTTTTCGCCTCCTCCGTTTCGGGCGTGTTGGATCCATTTGTCTTCCTTGTCGCACAAGTAATGTAGCCAGCGTAGGGCTTTGACCGAGTACTGACGTTTGGCAAAATTTGTCGTTTGAGGGCTTGTGACAGCCAGAGTGTTTTCGGGCATGAATCGTTGGCGGTACACTAAGGAACAGGCTTCTTTCAAAGGATCGATCCCTCCGTGCTGCATGAAAAGTTCTCGAAATTTTCCACAGCAACGCCGTAAAATGTCCGCTTCGGATCGACAATACTTTAACATTTCTTCCTGAAAGTCGAAGGGGTCCGAGGCGAGAGAGTGGTACCAAGCGTATAAAGCTTCTCGTTGCTCGGTGCGCATGTTGTCGGGTTCGTAGTAGTGAGCATCAGGCAAATAAGGTAGAACGGAGTGTTGATTGGCTTAGGTATTGAAAAAGTGCGGAAAATAACCTTTGGCCATTTCTGTCATTCCAAACGTTTTAGGTGTTCGGCTCAAAGGCATGGCCAAGTAACTCATCGAATCTTTAAACGGCACTTGTCCCACTTGCATGGAAATGATTTTGGCTCCGTTCAAAGTCGCTTTAGGACGTTCGGTACTTTGTTCCGTATAGTATCTCAGAAGAAATTGCCCATCGTATCCATAGAAATTGTGAGCCATCACCGTAATATAGCGATGATAATCTCCGTAATGTTCAAGGTCTCGTCAATGGGGTCTAAGATCCATTAGTCAAAATCGGCCACCGTGTTAGGTCCCCGAAAGATTTTTTCATGTCCTCCAGGAATCTTGCTACCGTGAGGACAAAGACCAAAGATATGTTCTTGGATGCACTTCTCGCACGCTCGATGAGCCACGAAGAAATTAGGAATGTGAATGCCAGTCTCTTGCATGCATTCGAAATCGAAAAAGATGAAATTGCCGTTCTTCTGGTCATCTTCCTCTTCATGTTTGGAACGATAGTTTTGAATGTAGCATTCGTGTTCCAAGTCCACGATTTGGTGACAAATGTGACATCGGTTCTTTCCTGAACATACGTGACCCTTGGCATTATTGCTACGTATCACGTGTCCACAAGTAGAACACATTCTCAGGAGTTTACAAGCACTTTTCCGCTGTGAACCTTGCGTCTTCAGATATTTTTGGTAACAGGTAGGGCTTGCAAAAGTGCGCCGAGAAGCAGGGCAATGCACTCGTTCTTGTCCTTCGTCAAGATAGGGCTTAGAGGCCAAACATCCCTCACATTTCGATCCACAATACTTGTTTTGCTCTCGATTGTTATAGCCATAGTCACATTTCTTACAGTAATAACTGTATCCCAGAAATGGGGCGATACTGGCAATGGCATCAAAATGTTCATCGTGATGATAGACGTGAATGTTTTTTCCGTCTTTGACATTTTTGCTTCGAAACAACAGAAGTCAGCGCACTTCTTGAGGGTGTACTTTCAATGTGTAGCGTGGAGCTAAGACATCTTGCAATTTTTGCATTTCAGGAATGCCACAAGCGGTGTCTTTGGATATCTCCGCATGCTGTAACAGGAATTCTGCTTCTCTTTGTTGTTTGGTTCGGTCCGATCGTTGAATAGCTTTCCAGGCTCTTTTCCATTCTACCGTGTCGTTCTTGTCGGCATACGTTCTTCCCACCACGATGGCACGGACCAAACGCATCTTGTCTTGAGGGTTTTTAATTCGGACGAGGATCTTTTTGGTGTTGCGAAGGTCGTCTACCAATAACACCTTTTTGCGTACCGTCCCTTGCGGAAGAGAAACGTGGGCCATGTACAGTGTCGCTTTTCCATCGGTGATGTGAAACTTGTCGTTGGATTGCTGTACGTGTTGAATCTTTTCGATGACTTTGGAAGGTATCAGTTCTGATGGCCTGCTAAACTCGACCCAAGCGGACGACTTCAGACTGTCGTGATAAATGTAAAGTGTCAAGCGATCGTCTTCTTTGGCTTGACATTGCTGTTTCAGTGTGGTTAACAAAGAATCCCACACATCGGTGATGAACCCCTCTGCATTCTCCAGCGGTACGTCGGACTTTAAATCTTTAAACTTTACCGTGTACGTGTAGGCTGTGGTTCTAAATTTTCTAGAGGAACGTTTGTCCGTCTCTCGAATGTGGCAGTACTTTTCAGGGTTTATTGGTGGTGGACTTTGGTTTGGTGTAGATTCTCTCTGTCTGGATTCTGGTTCACTCATGTCATCTTCGAAATCGCTGGCATGAATTTGAGCCAAAACTGCAGCTACTGTGCGAGGCGATATGTCACGTTTCTGCCTCTTACTTTCTTCTCCGGTCTCCACGAAATGATGCGATCGTTTCTTCTTATGCTCAAAAAGTCAAATGACAACATTTTAAACGACATGGTCCCCCTATATATCCATGTAAGACCAGTGTCTTGCCTATATAAAGGGTCCGTGTCTTCCCTCCAAGTATTCATTTCACTCTCAGTTCGACCAGAAAGATGGAAAAGCCAACACAGATCGAACTTCTGATCAGAACTTTGCGAGGTGTCATACGAAGGTTTTCTTCAGAGAAGCCGACGGACTACTCCCCCTCCTTTCGAGATAAAAGTCAAGATACTTGCTATATCTGTCAGAACAAAGGGCTTTGGTCTTCAGAGTGTCCAGACCGACAAAAAAGCGAGACAGGTGTCAAAAGGGACAAAAGTCAAGATACCTGTTATTATTGTCAAGAGAAAGGACATTGGTCTTCAGACTGCCCTAAAAAACAACAAAAGCAGGAGCCGAGAGGGATTCTGAACAGGAGGAAGAGGTACCCTCCAAGAAGGAAGAACCCAGACACGTGAAGAAAGAGAAGAAAAGAAGGCGAGAAGAAAGTGAGGAAGAAGAGGAGCAAAAACCTGTGAAAGTGAAGAA
>JAECUM010049552.1:0-19315 GCA_016617855.1 Megalonaias nervosa | reverse complement strand
ATCAGGATAATCTCCCTTCTTTTGTTTCGGAATTTTTCATGTAATTATGTCGCTGCTACGTCGACGTGAATTCGGGTCTGGCGAATAAGTAGTACGATAGAAAGGCAATTATTTCTCAACTTATTCCACTGTGCACGGTAAAGCTCACGCAAGCAATCTTTGTGCCTTTTATAGATAACAAATTTCGCTTGTGCGCGAAGATTATCTGAGATTTTCTTCAGCAACTCAATCAGCATTCGCTTGGTCTGTCCATTTCTGTATATTCTCTCATGTGATCCTGTATTGGACATTGTATGCATTATGTGAAATATTTAATTAGATTTCTTTTGCCAGAGAAATCTGCACGCGGGTATGAATACTTCCAGTGATCGCTGTTGGGGGCCGCAGATCTGCTCAATACACTCTCGTTCGAAAATAGTCAGTTGGCCCACCTAAAAACTGTACTCTGCAACTCCTACTTACTCATGTGTAATAGGTCAGCTCACCTAAGTTGCTACTTCTTTGTTTGTTTTGACATGTAACCAAGGGTTCGTATGATTGCTTGCATTTGAAGTTCTAATATTTTTGGGGGTTTAATATACTAAAAATTATTTAACGTAAAATGACCTGTTGCGGTGAACAATACACCGTGTTGAATCATAGAAGTGCGGAATGATTTTACTGTTTAATGCCTTACAAATTCTGCCATTCTTTTAATCGTCAACCGAAACACTATAAATTGGTGGACTTCTCCAACCAATACTCAGTCAATACTGTAAGTACTTATACTGACTGGGAAGGTCTGCATCTCTTATTGCTAATAGCGCTTAGTAAAACACCCTTATTGTCAACAAATACATTCTTCCTTGCATATAAATACTGTGCCATAGCATGCGCACACTGTAGAATCATGATGCATCTCTGATGTTTTCCTTATGTACGGCGAGTCCATATGTTATCAGTGACCAGCAGGACTATATCACCCTTGAACCAGCTTCCCAAGCAAAACAGTCCATGTAACAGCGACAGCTTCTCCATTAATTGTCAAGTTTGAATATATAGGTCGGTTCGTTGTGTGACGTGTACTTTGTCCACTGAGCAAAATGGTTGAGTTCCACCATATTGTCCCAAGTTGGCAGGAAAGCTTGCAGCTGCTCAGTGCATTCTCAAAACAGTTCCCTTCATAGTTTGTGTCAATCACCGATACTGTTATTTTTATGACATTCAAAAATATATATTAATTATGTATTCAAGACATCTCCTTCAGCTGCTGTTCTTGTTGTTCTCGGTTTTTGTAATGACGATGATGATGGTTATGATTATATTATAGGGCCAACCTTGTTGACAGCTCCAACACTGGCGGTACAGGCAGCTTGGGGTACGTATCATTTGATCATTTATTTTAACGCATCTTTGTATTGACCTGGAACTAAAATCACACAGTCTAATCTCAGTTTTACGCAATTATGTAAAGTTACGGTTCTCATTTTTCAATGACGTAATGACCACAACTTTGTGGAAATTTTTTATCATTTAATTTTTGTGAATGGAAACAAAGATATTTACCATGATGTGGATTTATGAATTAACTTGCTTGACTCTCGTTTGGAAATAAAAAGCACTCGTCACTAACGATTAACCACCAGGATTTTATTCAAAGTATGATCGATGGACCGAAAATGTTACACCCACATGCGCTGTATATGATCTGTTGTTTATAAGGCAATTAACAAAAGACCGATAAGCAAATACTGCTTGCCAAATAATTAAATGGATAAATAGTAGTGTTCTCAATCTCAAAAGTAGACTTGTCAAATATTTTATGCATGTTGGTGATTTCAAGGTGACTAGATGATAATTGTAAAGTACACTGATAAAATCAGTGTTCACAAATATTACAGTTGCAATAAAAATTAATCATTACTGAGATCCATTATTTTTGATGTAGTTCGTGTAATGAGTCTGGTATCTTATTTATGCAAGAAAAGGAAATTTCACGAAGTTTCTAGCTCTAACCCGTTTTTCCGAAAAATAAGCAGTATAATCCTGCTAAACGTGCAAGCAAGCTAGAACACTACTCGGCAAATCATTTAATGTTCTGCAGCCACTGCGAAAAATGTCCTACAACTGCTCAAGGCAAAAAAAAGGGATAGCAAATCCATTTTCCATAGGGACTGACAATTATAGGAAAGACCCTATCAGATCCCATGATTTAAGCAAAGATCATTGGACTCCATTGCAAGAACCATGCATAAGAATGGGAAGACGCATTCTCCATTTTAAAGTTAAATTAATGCAGCTCTGCTACTGATTGTTTACTTTTTATCTGTCTCTCTCTCTTTCTTAAAAATCAAGCTATTTCAAAACTATTTTCTACATTGCCATTTCTGGGGCATGCTCAGTTTTCGCAAGGGCAAGTTCAAGGTTCCAGTCAGCTTGCCCGTGGCACGCTGACTTAAAGAAAATTTGTAAATCCCTGCATGCAATAACTCCTTTCGACTAATTCCCCCCCCCCCCCGGTCATCATAATAATCCTAAGGCATTATAACACCTACTGGGCATGTGATAGCAACGCGACTCACAATGAACACGCTACAAAATGCTTATTTTTTTAATTTTTTTTTAAAAAACTGTTTTGAATGACGTACTGACCTGTTAAGTGTCACGTGCAGCTGTTGTTATTGATCTTCATTGATGGCATCTTCGATAGCCATGGTTCCGACACGTTAATCCTATCTACACCTTGGCGGACATTTCAGTACTTTGTCCTAGTGTTTTTATGAGTGGCCTCCCTTAGTATGTAATGACAATAAAGAATAGCGTGTAACAGCGGACATCAATAGGACATTTTTAAGTTTAACATCGAAAGTATTACTACGTACCAGAAAGAAGCCATTACATGTGTATTTGAATGAAAGGACGTATTCGTGAAAACACAGACTGGCAGTGGAAAATAGCTTATTTACGACTCCATTTCAGCTGTGTGCTCCCCTTATCTCGATCATGTATTAACAGTGTTCAAATTTGAAAATCTTGATTTTGATTGGATGCGGTGGCTTGCCGTCGCATCCAAGGAAAAATCCACAGATCCGAAGCACAGAAATATCTGGTCAATCAGCCAAGGTGTAGATAGGGTCAACATATCGGAACCTTGCCAAGTGAAGATGCATTAGTGGGTCTTTGTTATTATAATTTGTGCAAGAAAAATACAATTTTAGCATACTTTTAATGGGTAATTTAGTTTCATATTCATTTATTATATTATAACTTCATGTCTGAGTTGGGTTTGTTTCTTTCTTCTTTTGTTTTATCCCTCATATCTGCACTTAAAGTAAGATGAGTTATGTAGAATGAAGCGTGTTTTGCAGTTTCAGGACAGTGTATCCGGAAAATAGATATCCAACGTGCTCATATCGTAAATAATTTATGTTGAAAAATAATTCCCAACTCAGATGTATTTTTAAAAAAAATTTATTCTTTTATTCTTTGAGAAGAAAAATCCACAAAAATTATAATTATGGTAATAAAAACCCAAACAGCTTGGGGAATTCTAAATTAAATTATCATAAAGTTTCTTTCTGTGCTATTCGCGATAAACATTTGTTTTCTACACGTTATTGATGTTGCTCTATCACGCTTTTTTATATTTATTTTTCTTTAATTGGGAATCGAACGTACATTATAATGGGTAGAAGTAGATTTATAGGAAGTCCATCAAAGCGCATGACGGAAAACACGAACTTTCAGATACAGGGGTCGTCTGGTTGTTTGCATGCATAGATAAGCGTAAGAAAATTTATTATTGTCTTTTTAGTTGCACAATTTAGTAAAATAATTTATCCTTCAAATAAAACGAAGATTATCAATCTGAATGGAGTATATTTTTGAAAAAGTGAAGGTAAGTGCTTAAATGTATTAAAACTAAAAACTCCAGGATCTGTCTTTAAATCGAATAAAAAAAAAGAAAATAATAAATCACATTCAGGACAAGTGCTTCTAAGTGTAATAAAAATGTTGTCTTTCTATTACTGCCAATCCACATAACAGACAGGAAAGGATGCCCCAGCAATTTCCCAAATTTAATCAGCAAAAGGTGTATTTTGGTAAAGATAAAAGTCCCCATTTACTGGTATGTAATTTGAATGAAAAGTTTTCCATCCAATACATGAATTATTATGACACAATTAAATGATACAACTTTAATGTGGAAAAATAGATGGTGTGTTTCTTGAAGACATTTGTAATAATGTAATTATTCTGTGTTGCAGTCGACCAATTAATAGAAATGTTCAGAAATAATTTTTAGTCAACAGTAATGTCAACAGTTATATTAATACTGTATATTTTCTAATAGACTCTTTAAGGTAGAAAACAAACAGGAGTTGTAAAACCAAGTGTCAGCTTCGTTTTCTTTAAGGTTGCATTATAATACGTTGAAACTAAAACAATCAAAGAGTAATTTGAAAGCAAGCTTCCAATCAAACAAAGCCTCAGATTTCTGGACTCATTCAGGAGTAAATTTGATCCGGGTCAGAGGATGAATTGTAATCATGACGTTGGAAAGAGATTTGCAAACAATTAAAGAGTCTTAGTTGTTGTCATGTTACAAGCTTATGTCCAAGATATGGAAAGGCATTATGGTTCACACCCCACACCCCCGATAATTTTTTGTTCGATTTTATTTCCCTACGTACAGTAAAACATATCTTCAACAGCCACATCTGGAACGTACAAGAGTGACGGGTGATTGTTTAATAGTGGGTTCAATTCAACAATAATCTGGTTTATGTTGTCTTAAGCAAATTGTTGTTCGAGACCGGGATTGATTACTATAGGTACCTTTCAGGATGATTTCATTACATAAATGGTACCATGCTTTGAAAATAATCACGAATATCTACGTTTAAATTTTGTTTATTTCACAACTACTGCACAACGAGATCTGACAACATATATCACGTACTCTTGCTGAATCAGATGAAGGTGAAAAAAACCCACTGACATTTGCTGGGCGAAATCCTGTCACACTTGCCGAAACAGGATTAACTCCTAACCGTAATGATGAAAATCGAACACCATAATTTAAAGAAAAATCGACAATAAGACATTTATTTTCTTCAGAAATGTGCGATTGCGATTGCTGGGTGTACCACCTATTATATGGCGACTCTCCTTACAAGAACATGACATATGCTGAGAAAGAACAAGCATTGCAGGATACGATTGCAAAGGTATGTATGATTAGAGCGATTCTCCTGATCGAAGGTATACTAATATTGATAATACAGCACCGAGATGACAATGCTTGCATTTATGCTTGAATTGAAGCCAGAATCTTGACGCTACTTGTAATTCTTTTTCTTTCATTCTTTAATTTTACGTTAGCCACATATTCTAAAACGTTACGGTGTCACGTAGACATCCGCATGCATCCTTTAAAGTTCGTACTTCAGAACATGCAACTATGCAAAAAACGTGTCAGCCATAACAATATCAATGATGGAAGCAAAAACGACCAAACAAACAATTTGCTATGAATTAAAAGCCAGTCCAACAAAATTTATATAATCCAACTGGTAGCCAACAAAGCAGTCAAATAGAAAACACAAAATTAAACAGACATAAAAGACGAGGAAAATAAAATTGTCATGGTGACTCACAGCCAAGGAATTAAAACTCGCCTAATGACTGCCCACGACATAAAAATTTCAAAGGTTATTATCATGCCCATGCTGTGTAGAGTCAAATATTGTTTCACAAATACTACAGATATTTTTCTTTTCAACTGCACCGTTTTGTAAACGAACGCTTTCTCGTGTAGCGGTGTATGATTTTGATCTGATTTACAAGCGTCTTTTATCAACAGCATACATAATTTCTTCTGGAGAAAATTAATTTTTTTTTCGCCATATTGTGGTACCACGTACAACTTTAAATGCATCTGTGAAATTATCTTCTTTTTTTTTTGTCCAATGTCAAAATTAATTTATGTCTATTTAGATCCAGAAGGTACTGACAGTAAACACCTCGGAGTTGTCAGCAACGATTCGAAAGAAGACAAGCGCAGAAGATTCCAGAGTGTCAGCCGTAGTTATTGGTTACACGCTAGGTGTCGCTCTCCTGAGTTTCAGCCTTGGATCAATAATTATTTTTGATCTTCCAAGACTTCTTGAGGGATTTCGAGCCCTCCTCCACAATCTAACTGGACGCTAATATAAAAAACCCACATTTTATTTTATATGTGCGTAAATCTTATTGTAATGCAAAAGTGCTTAGCAAAACAGCATTCATAGTAGTTTCCGGAATCGGAGACGTGTCTTGCAATTTGCAACATATAATTGGTACACAGAAAAAAGATTTTATTTTAATGCCGAATCTAAGATTAGAAACTTTGTTTTGATGTCAAGACACTTAAAAATGAAACATTCATTTGATCGTATGATTTTTTTCTTGCTTGTTTAATAATGATACATACTGCTTATGAACGTGTTTTTGTTGTTGTGGAATCCATTATTTGAGGCATCAGTGGTTATGTGCTGAAAGTATTCAGACTTTATCCAGTCTTGCAAATTGTGCTATCTGGATAAAATCAGATCTCCACTATCCTACAAGATCTGACAGGGACTGCTTAGGGGTAATGTTCTGGCGACAAATTACCATAATCACTAATTTTATCAGCCAATCCGATGAGGTCTGTTATCTGTGAGTTTGGGAGACTGAGTTGTATGGTCGGGGAACATCAATGTGTACTGAGCGATTTGATTACCTTTTAGATTTCTGAAAGCTGCATTTCCACTGGGTTAATTCAAAGATCACCAGAACATGACCCGTAAGCAGCTGTGGTAGTAGAAGTATAGGCTGATCCTAAACCAAATGCGGATTCTGGACCAGAACTCCAAGGGCCTGCTGGATTAACTTTTTTAGTGATAAAATATTTTTTTTTTTTTCAGTATAGTAATAGGCTGATCCTAAACCAAATGCGGATTCTAGATCAGAGACCCCCACCCTGAAGATTTGTTGGAGAAAGAATAAACCTTTTTGATAGAAATTTCATATTAAACAATGAAATATTATATATAATGTACAATAATTCAATCCGACATGTTGGATTTGATCTAACAAACAGATTTTGTAAGAGATTTGATTCAATAAAATCAGCCTCATGCTATACTGGCATAAAACCTAAAATAATAAGCGACTGTATTAAAAAAGTTGGTTATCATATATCACCAAAATATGGGTCAGTATGGTTATTCGCAATTGAAAATGATATGAGAATAGTAGGTTGGTCAGATGATTTAATGACATTTATTGACAATATGGTTGATATTTTATTTGATAATGATATACAAAAATAAACAGCAGCGATGACGTTCGGTCTACCATTCCACTGGGGCCCCTTCTGCCGGTAAAGTCTTTACCAAAAAGATCCTAAGAGTCCCTTTCAATAGACATACCCCCAGGCGAATTCCTAAACGAAACGAAACATTAGAAACTCAGAGGGCTGTCTATTTCGGTCACTCAAAGCATACCCCCAGGAGAATTCCAAACTATCCGAAACCGAAACTTTAGAAACTCAGAGGGCTGCTATTTCAATAGACATAACCCCCGGCGAATTCCTAAATATACGAAACGAAACTTTAGAAACTCAGAGGGCTTTCTATAATGTAAAGGCCTTTCTTATGGCCCACGGGCACTCTTTCATTGGTTAAGACCTGTCTTATGGTCCACAGGCACCTTATTGAGACTTTTTTGTCCGGCGAACATTCTTTCTGAATGCCCCTATGTGGATACCCTTCAGTGAGGTCACAATGTCACGAGCTCACATCACCCTGCTGTTTATTTTTGGACGGCACAAACATAAACTTATCCTAACTTATCCTAAGAGACGACACAAACATAAACTTATCCTAACTTATCCTAAGAGACGATACAAACATAAATTTATCCTAACTTATCCTAAGAAACGGGGGATTTACCTACGTCCAACAGATTTTGTACACTCTCCCCATGATAACGCTGAGTTGAATGCAAAAGTACACCCACCACGTGGTTACATGGTGGGAGAGTGCATTTTTTCTGTTGGGGTTCGCACCCCCAATTAAAATAATTTTTTGGTAGTTCAGAACCATACCCACCGACATATGCCAGTGATGGGAATCGAACCACAGACCTTCAGTACGAGAATCCAATATTCCTGCATTGAGCTATGAAATCCGATTACATATATATGTTTAAGAAATTACTATATACTTACCAGTTACCTGACTGTGAATAACATTTCTGAAATCTTACATTTATACATAAAAATGAAATTAAGTCTATTTGTACAGAAAAACGAGATCTAAAATATATTACCGTCTATTTATACAGAAAAACGAAGCGGCTGTTTACATTATAGGCAGGTCTGAAAAATCAATAGGTGGGTTTTTAGCAAGCCTGTAAAGAATCAGGGAATTCTGTTTCAGTACGGCTTTAGAAACAGACAGACAGACTAATACACCTGGAAATCATTTAACAGACAAAACGAACTAACTAAAGTCACCGGCAGCGCTTTATTACAGACAGTTTGTAAAGATTCAGGGAATTCTGTTTCAGTACGGTTTTAGAAACAAACAGACAGACTAATACGCCTTGGAAATCACTTAACAGACAAAACGAACTCACTAATCACCAGCTGCGCTTTATTACACACAGTCTGAAAAATCAATACAGTGCATTCGTACCAATATAGAACAAGCTGAACGGTATTATCTCCCTTCTAAACCGATACTGGAAATTTTAAGTTTACAAGTAGGGATTACTGATGAAATGCCCAAGTGCTAAAGTATTAATTCCGTCTTTACAGTATCTTTTATCATCAAAATTGCTAAGTCCACGTTTTATTATTGTATCTGTCTCGAGCTTATGATGATTTGTTCTAATGACATTTGTCTTAATAAAACTGACATTATTGTTTAGCGCGGTTTTAAAATCATTAAAATTCATCATCTTTTTACATATCCGCGAGGGATACCTTTCGCTTTCTTTGTCAGTTTATTATCATCTAATATTACAGCCTACATCTTGCTTCTTAATCCATCAAATTGCTTCACTGGCACAAACATAAACTCATCTTTCATTTTACCAATAACTTTTTTATTCGTATTATCATTAAATCCACTACCAGTCGGGTAATCTGATAAATCAAATCACGGCGTTTATAAATATCTTGATAGACATCCTCACATTTTATATTATAAACTAGCGAATCTGTATCAGTAAATAGCAACTCTGAATCTGGCCACTGCTTTTTGGTAAAATTATAGTGAAAATCATACATTAGCCACTTTAATATATCAAGTACAGCTGCACCAACATATATTGGTTTATTTAACTTTAAATTTGTCTTTCGTCGTTGTATTGCAACAAGATTTTCATTAAATATTTTCATACTGACAAAATCAGCATCGTTAACTAATTTATTTCTGCGACTTATATCATTTACAATTTCGATAGAAACTCTTTTTCTAATGTTTTCCATTGTCTTACCAAACACTGAGTTATTCATTAATTTAAAAAAGTTTTTCTCAAAGTCGGTCTTAGCCACAGCACGACGTTTGGTATTTAAGTCAATATAATTTGACATCCACCTCAACTGATTAAATTTTAGCACACGATGGACTTTTCTCAGAATTAGTCCAGCATCTACTGCTTGTATTAAATTTTGTAATGTATCACGTAATGTCTTTTATTTAACAAATTTGGAACTAACTTATTAACAATGGAATTTCTTGCTGTTGTCATGGCTCGTTGCTCGGGTGATAGTAAACTGTAATCTATCATCATCGACTCTGCACAAAATGGGTAGTCGTTGTGTAGATCATGCAACGAACTAGGGTAATCTAGATCATCTTCAAGAAAATAACTGACATTGGAAAAATTATCATTAATATTTTTTTAGGTAAATCTTTTTTAGTTTCTTTAAGAAATTGATCTGGAGATATCCAATAAAATCCACCGCACCGCATTGGCTCTGACATGGCCCAACCATACAAATTGACGCAGTTTAGATAAATAATATAACTCGACGGGAGATTTTTATCATAATTGTTTAGATATGTATTATTAGCTACTGCATATTTTTTTGTTATAACACTAATTCCGCCTCTGATACCTTTTTCAATAAAATTAAACATATCGATATCTGTTAAGAGATCTAATTCTATTTTGCTTGTTTTTAGTAGAGCGTCCCACGACAGTCCGGGAGCAGAATAATACCAACAAGGATCTAAACCCTAATTTTTATGACTAACTCGACGAAAACCTTCAAAAACATCTGCTAGTAATAAAACATCTGTTTTCAAATATATATCGTGATGATCACCAAATGTTTTACAACTAAATTTATTCCAAATATTTTGTGCATATTTGTATTCATCGTCTGATACATCTTCGTTTTTGAGCTGCGAGTAAAATTTGTCTTTGTCGGGAAGAGAAGTTTCATCAAATCTGCTCCAGTCGTCGAGATACTCATACGGAAAGATACCCTTTTTTTGTCAGTAGATTAAATTTATCACCAAAGCAACTTTGCAGATTATTAAAAGTGCTACAACCTTTTACGAGTTCATTTAATGATGCTGCCATAAATTGCAGGCTGTCAATAAAACGTAATTTTCCCAGAGTAACCGACATATATTTTTCAAAATTATTTGGTATACATTTCATCTTATTATTTAGTTTTAGTTTAGATTTAATTTACTCGTTGCCAAAAGTTATGTAAAACGACAGGAATAAATTTTGGTGAATGAAATTTTAAATTACAATTATTATGAGCTGCCCCACGATACTGGCCAGTTAGATGACAATGATCACGAACTTTATCACAGACTCCGTTTGAGTCTACCAATAACTTCTCGCAAATATGACAATCAACTGCTTCGTTAAATTCAAGTTGTTGTTTAGACGCTATTTTCATTGGAGCTGCTTTAAGTAATCTGTTAGAAATTTTTATTAACATCGTCTATCAGATTTTTTAATAACCTCACCGCCGGACTTTCAGGTTCACTATCCTTACATCTATATAACTTAATCGGACATGAAAACTTATCGTCGACGCAACAAACTACTTTATAAGCTACTCCGCAAGGAACATGTTGCTGTATTTTTCTTGTACTCGATTTATTAGGATTATTTTCAGCGCCAGCCACTGGAACGAGTAGGCACTCGAAATCCGCATAAATAACGAAAGGTATATTTAGCTTATGATCATAAATTTTAAATTTTAAGACTTTTCTTTTTCGCTTGGCATAGTTGTTCTTTGAACGTTGATACAGTATTTAATATGTTCCTGTAGTTTTTCATTTTTAGAAAAACCCTGCAAACATTTGTAACAGAAATATTTCTTTTTTCTATTTTTATTATACTGCCCGCCAACTAAACCGTTAAAGTTTTTTTATCGAAACGTAATGTCCTTTATAAAATAATAAATTTATTGTCTTTTGTGTAGCAGTCTCTGAAATATATCTTGGGTAAACATTTTCTCGCTCATCTAGTTCGAAAACATTTACTGAAATATTATTTTGTTTTTCAAACTTTGGTATCTGATTTTCTGCCACTGGAAAAGTTATTCCGTTAAAATTTAGTTCGTCTTTGTATGGAAAATACTTTTCAATTCGGTCACTATGGTCACTCTGTGGATGTCTCTCAGACAAAATTGACCAACGATAACATTGATCGTCGTTGTTTTTGACATTTATACAGCATTTTTTGTTTTTAATTTTTTTGGAAGATCAACGTAAGAACTACCCCGCAGTACGTTATATTTTGCCGTATGAATTAAAACTTCCTTTATCATTTCAAATTTCCAACCTGACCCAGAAGAAGTAAATTCCTCCAATTTTTTTTATTTATTTCTTGGTGTATTTCATCGGCGACGTTGGCAAAATTTGTTCCAGTTAATATCTTTTGTGATTTAGCTGTTAGATATGGCTCTGAAAGTTCTTTGTCGAAACTTGTATTTTCAAAGATTATATCAAGTATATCTTTCTCGATTACATGTAATTTTGATAAAATCGTATGATACTGAACTATTAGTTTGATACTTTGCGAGCTGTAAGTTCCTTAGATACAACAGGCTGTAAAAGATGATATAAATTTGTAGAGTTAAAATTTGCTAAAACATTTTGATCATCAAATTTGTAACTGTTGTCGTATCCTGAGAATGCACTAGCAATTTTTTCTGTTTTGATAATGATCTTTTTTTTTAGCAATATCACGCAATTTTAACATTATATATAGTGTTTTTATATTTAATTGATTTTTTTTATACTTATTTTTCAATTAGAGATATAAAATCCCTATAGTATAATGACAGAAATTTTCAGATATATCAGAATGACAGCAACCGTGCAAGAAACTTATCATATTCACCCAAAGTACAACTTATATGCTGGAAATGCACTTGGTTCAGTTATTAACATAAAATCTAAGATATCTGTAGGAAAACCAACACCAGCTGGTATGATAATTTCAGCAAAAGGTGATGATACAGATATCACCGAAATGTTTAGAAAAGATTTTATCTATACTTTGTTCTGTGATGATATCCCAGAAGGTCAGCGAGCCTATCGAGTAAATAACTCAATAAATGATGACAATATTGAGAATTTAGCTTTACAAAATGAGTTTCAACCTCATCCAGTATTTAATTTATACGAATCTAATGACAAAGGAATTATTCGAAGAAGAAAAAATAAAAAAGTATTAGGAAACTTAAATAATACTGGCTATTTACGTATAGTAGTTCGTGGAACTAGAGCAGATTTTGTTAATTATATGTCACACAAATTTGTATATGAAACATTTAACGGCGCTATTTCAAATAATTTAGTCATTGATCATGTTAACAAAATTAAGACGGACAATCACATTGGAAATTTAGATTTAGTAACAACAAAAGAAAATACTAGAAGAGGAGCTAGTTCTAATGGTTCCAATTTTAAAGATCCAAAAGCAATTATTTCAGTAAATCTGGAGACTGGTGAAGAAATAAAATTTAAGTCAATGAAAGCTGCCTCAAAATATCATTAACTTTGTAACAAATCAATAAAAGATGTCGCTGATGGCAAAAGAAAATCAACAACGTCAACGTTAACCTTCGACAGATTTAGTTTTAAATATATTTCTTAGCTCGGTATTTGTAAGACAATTATGTGCAAACATCAAAATATCATCTTTATCAAATTTTAATGTTATAAACGAACTTTCATTAAGTTTATTTTTTTCTGCCGTTGTTAGAAGAATTCTATCATTTTCTCCTTGCATTATATTCACATTAACCAAACATGCACTAGAGCCAGACAAACATTTTTGAACTGCCTCAGCTAATTCTCTGCAATTTAATATATTAACTTTTTGATGATATTTCGTTTCGCTGGCCATTATTATTATAAATTAGATAAAAGTATATTATAATATGAACTTGATGAGAAGACTTGCTGATATATATTCGGAAGATACCATCGCAGGAGATTTCATCGCCAGCGACAAAGTCGCCAACGATAAATTTGCCAGCTATAGCGAAGACGATATTTTGTACGACAACAATGACGATGATGAAGTAGTTGCTGTTGTAGATAAAAAAAATTACAGGAGACCAACAACTGAACGATATAATGTTAAGTACCATATTGCTACAAAAATAATAAAATTTAATTTTACTGTTGCCGAAAAACAAATATTTTGGCAGTTTATCAAACCTTTTTTAAATCTGAAAATAATTGGTCATCAAAGAAATATAAAATATGATTTTATTTTTGTTAAAATATTTAATTTAATGCCAGTTGATAATACAAAAAAATTATATTTAATTTCGTTATGTAAAACTATCAAATGTAAATCTGTACTTGTGAAATACGAACAAATTTATAATAACATTATTGCACAAAATTGGGAAAAACTCTAGAGATTTTCTAAGTTTGTATCGACTTAGTTGGCACCCAGCTATTAAATTTATCGCTATATCCTCTCCACTTAACTAAACTTTTGTTGCCGCGTTTTCGGATAACTTTTTCAATAACAAATACGTCTTGGGAAGTTTTCTGAAGTTCTTGTTCATAAAAACTACCGGTTATAGGCTCACCCAATAAATCTTTTAGCGCGTATGTTACAGGTATTGTTAAAAGTACTTTATCAACAACAAATACTTCTTCGCTCCAGTTCGGAGTAAATCCTTTTTCAAATGTTTTTTTCCGTTAGAGAAATTCTAACTCGATCACCAATTTTAAATTTGTGTCTGCGGTACATGTTTTCATTTGCTAATATCGGATTTTTAATTGCGTCATTCGGCGACATTTTAATGGTTCGGTGTTTCGTGCTATTGTATTCGTCAAAAATGTTTTGTAAATTTTCAATATATTTATTTGTATTTTTAACTGTCAAATACTTATGAATTTTTTCGTTTAGTGTACGATTAAATCGCACGACGACAACGCTTTTACCTTCGTTTCCTGTAACATATTTTTTGATGTTATTTGGAGCAAAAACTGCTCGAACTTTTTATTAAAATATTCTGCTCCGTGATCAGTCCAGATTCTATTTGGTTTTCTTTCTGCAGTTGTTATTATTAGCTTTAGCGCATCAGTTATTGACGTTCCTGTCTTGTCTGAAACTGGCACACTAAAAGCATATTTGCTAAAAACATCTATGACATTAAAAAGATATTTCTTCGGAGCGCCATCAGCGCCAACGTTAAATTCAGCTAGATTTGACACATCAAGTAAGTCTATTGCCCAGATATCGTCAACGGCATTTGCGACAACTTTACGTCGCGGAAACTTTTTTCTTTTAGGTTTGTGTAATTCAGTTGCAAGATCATCATACAATTCCTTTTCGAGACGAGGCTTTCCAAGACCCTACTTATATTTTGCTCCAATAAAACCCTGCACCAACTTTCTATCAATACGCTCTCGCATACTTGCCGGTTTCATATCACGAAGTTCGTCCAACATTACCTCATCGCAGCTGTGTTTATTTTGTTCGTTGTCTGGAAGTTCAATGTCTCTGTAGCAGATATCATGGGGCATAGCTATTGCATCAACTTGATTGTAAGGCTCTTGTCCTGGTAATGGATTATCATTTTCATCTAGTTGTTTATCTAGCGGATTATAAGGTCCAGTACATTTATGGCCTGGCAATGTCCAGCCGCCTTTATGTATATCTATACCAAAACCAATTATTTCTCTGTTGTTACATTGTTGGCAATATGTGACAATTTTATTTTGCTCGAGACATAAATCTCTGTCAGAATCGCACTTGCATATCATTCTATTTAAATAACTTTCACAATAATAACTTTCAATCGTCTGTTAAAAAATTTCAGTCGTCTACTAAAATAACCTCTCAGACAACGTCAGGGCAACCAGCTCCGGACAATTTCCTCAAAAACATACTTTTTCTTTTTCCACAAATACTTTTTAGCATCATCCTGTTGTTCTTTGTTTTTTCTGTTGTTTCATTGATATTTTTTGTTTTAGTTTTACATTTGAGACAATATGTTGACATTATATATTTGTAATTTAGATAAAATTGACAAAATTGAGTTCAATTTTTCCAATTTTGTGCAATCTCATCATTGGCGTGAGAAGGTTGCTTGTCAAACTGTAAAATAAATTTTAAAAAATCAGAGTCTGAGTTCATCAAACTCGCGGACATCTGTTTAATGAACATCACGCAATAATATCCACAAGCATAAGTTCCAATAGGTTGAAGTTGATTGGAGGAATAATTTATTACTTTATATTTTTGAGACATATATTTTTTTATTGCGTCACTTGGAGGAAGTCGAAACGAGTCAAAGTAATTGTTATTATAAACTGCTACCCAGTGTGTACCAGATCCGTCGTTGAAATCTTGTATATTTATCACACACGAACCTGGCGATTTTATCACCGCAAGTTCATCTTTGGAATAAACTCCGTGGAATTTTTTTTACTTGTTTTAGCTTATCAAGTATATCAAAGTTACTTAACGCAGGAGATTTCATCTCTACACGTTTCAACGTCTCGTGCCCGGTAATGTTAGTCCTCGTCCTATTCCCAGCAGATTTGGTAGTAGACTTCCCGCTAGTCCCGCTAAAAGTGGAGCTATTGAAATAAATCCTCCTTTGGTTGTTCTTCGACGTCGCGGTGTCTTTTTTTTTCGTTGTTGTTTTTCTTTTTGCTGTTTTTCGTTTGGGCATTTTATATTTATCAGTCACATAAAATTAAACTGAAAAGTTAAACTAAAAAGTTAAAGGAAACATTAAACTAAAAAGTTAAAGGAAACATTAAACTAAAAAGTTAAAGGAAAATTTTCTTTATACCACTGCCAACAATACCACTGCCAACAATACCACCACGAACGATTCCACTGCCCTCAACTGCTTTTTTCGTTGCGCCAGATATTGCTCCAGACGCTGCTGCTAATCCTAATGTACCTAACACCGGCAAAAGTTTTGGTATTAACGTTCTGGCCATCACCGATAGTACCGGACCGAAGAAGCCGCCAATTTTTGCCATCGCAGTTATTTGTGTGGCACTTAAATTTAAAACAATAGGTTTGCCGCGGTTATACTTATTTATTTGTTTTTTGGTTAACATTAATTTTGTTAAAGTACCTGCTTGGTTGTTAGGGTTGATTTTTAATGATACCTGCCTATGCTTTGCAACAGCAGCTGCTAATTTGTTAACTTGACCATCAGTCAAATGTATTTCTTTTACAATATATTTTGTCATCTTATATTAAAGTTACAGATTAAACTCAAAGTTGGGAAAATTACAAGTAATTTTTAAACTTGTACCGACATTTTACCTCCAACATAATCAATTGTAACAGTTCTATCGCTGATCACTAACGGGTACACGTACAACTGTGCCACTGGAACTGCTCCAAGTGTCCAGGTAATTTCAATATCAGCAGTTGAAATTATATCTCTTTCATTTTGTTTACTAACATCAAAATAAAATATCGGATAAAGTGTACGAAATTCCTCTACTGATATCTGAGATCCGTCTCCGACGTCCTGATATTTTTGCATCGCGTCCATAAAATACATATAAGGTCTAGTAACATTTTTATTAGCGTCATCTGCAAAATTGCATTCTATCGCTCGTTCTGGATATTGCTTTGAATTTAGTCTAGCATGTATTCGTCTAACATTAGCATCATCAAATATTGCGTTATTTTGTTGTTGGCCACCACGTCGCGCTTGCTGTTGAAATATAACAAATAATTGCCTCGGCAGCTGTTCACTTGGTGTTGTTGTAACTCGCCATGTGTAGTCGGTAGTATTTTGAACTGCAATTTGATATATTTTATGTTGCTGAAAATGAAATTTGTTTGTGCGGTTTTTAAGAACTTCATCTAATTCGAGCGATTTTGTTACTGTCGGTGTTATTCGTGGCATCCAAAGCGCAAGTTTGTTTATGATAAATTGTACATCAGCTCCGCCTGCAGCTGGTGCGGCTATACCTAGCGAACCAGCATTAGCAATAAGAAAATTTCTTACATTTTCAGCATTTGCAGCGGCATCAGCTCCAGCAGCTATGATAGGTGTTAATCCTGATAATATTTCAACTGATGCAACAACACCTGCACCACCACTTCCGGTATCTTTAAACCACATCATATTAGTTGCAGTTGATCTGGAGTAATCATCAGAAAACGAAATAGTATTTAAGATTGTTCTTGCAACTTGCAGGTGACTTGAAATATCCTCAACAGTTTGATTGGCCAGCTGATATCTGGCACTTTTAAATAAACACCAGCCATTATTTATAAGAGCTACTTCTGTTCCAGCTGCAATTGCAACGGGCGGATTGGCCACTGTCATGATCTGGCCACGAACTTCCAACATTGCCTTGTGAGGTAATAAAAACACATCTTCATCTCGGGTATTAAATGTTCTAACACCAGCTTTATTTGGCTCATTAGAATTTTCAGATACTCAATATATTCAAATTCTGTTACGGTGTTGTCCTTGTCATAAGTTTCTGTTAAATCGAGATAATTTTTGACAGACATTTTTTATTTATTAGATTACATAAAATTGGGAAAATTATTTATAATTTTCTAACGGCGCTGTTACTTTAGATATTAACTTTTGTATAATCTGCTCGCCCTTTGGTGATAAAAGTTTTTTGTTGTTGTTCATAGCACGTTGAGTTTCTTTTGTTGGAGCGATTTCTGATATAACTTGTTTGATTGTCGGTGGTTTCTCGCCAGGAAAATTACTTGTATTTTTCTGAGTAATTTTATCAGTTATTTTTTGTCCCACCGCAGTTCCAGCAGCAGATGCGGCTCCAGTTGCAAAAGCTTTTGACGCGTCGAGTGCAATTGGTGCAACTTTATGCGCTATTCCCGGAACATTTTCAATAATTTTAGTAAATATATTTCCCAAAAATCCACCAATTATTTTTCTTCGGTAAATTTTGTTTTGTTTCATTATATCTGAGGTTGTATAAAACAATAGCCTATCACAAAGTCGCAATAACTTTGTTGTTGTACGCGTAAGTGTAAATAATAAGTAACAACCTCGTTTTTCAAATCCAGCTGTCGTCCAGATTGATCTGTCAACTGCATATTTATACTCGTTATTTGATTTTCAACATTTAACGGATAATAAATAACTTACCGCGGACTAATTTGCATGAGCGATCCCGGTGGAACATCTGGCGAAAAACTATATATCGTTTGTCCTTTACTGCCCTGAGCTGAGTAAGATCCAGACGCAATGGAGCAATTTATCAGTATTGTATTTACGTCGGTTATATTTACCGGAAAATCACCGTCATATGTCGTTTGTCCTTCTTCAGAGCTATATCTTTTACGAGTAAATCCAATCAGGACGTTATGCTCTTTGCTGATGAAAAATCTACATTAAAATCATTTTTTAATGTTATTCTAGCGCGTAAAGTATTATAATTTGGTGTTAGCTCAAAATCGTCAGCGGCTCCTACTAAAAATGTTAAAAATTCACGTATCGTCTTATTTAAATCAGTAATGTTGTAGGCTCCCTGTGGAATTTTAAATGTAGATGTCCCAATGACTCCGTTGGAGGTAATATAAAACGTAAATTCATCATTGACACCAGTTTTCACGTTAGCCATGGAATGCCAACACGTACATGAAATTAGTCCAATTTCATACTGTTTTTCAATATGAATATAATTTACTGAAAACTTTGCGCTATCTTTCGCGTTAGCTGTACTAGAGTCTAGTAATAGTGTTGTTGACATTGATATATATAACATTTTTACAAAATTGACATTTATATTAAATCGCCTTGATTTATATCAAATCACGGTGTAAAGTTTCG
>JAECUM010049550.1:0-12074 GCA_016617855.1 Megalonaias nervosa | reverse complement strand
TATATATATATATATATATATATATATATATATATATGATGGTCCAAATGAAAGCCCCCTTCAGATAGCAAATAAATCTTTCGTATTACAACATACATGTATTGATTCCAGTTTTTCTCGATAAATATTTTTGTTTCATGATACACTTGCTCTAATTGTAACAAGTTTGACCAGAGTTATAGTTTGTGCACTTGCCATGCCTCACATCTTAGCTAAAGAGGTGACTCGTATTGCATTGAATGGCTGACAAATGTCTTGTCTCAAGGTTAATGTGGGCTTAGCCCAGCCCCCGCATAACACAGATTGAATTCGACGCAATTTGTTGTAAATACATTTACGTTTTGGTCGCGCTGTGACGACTACAAAGTGGAGAGCTGGAATAGCTATAGATAATCTCATTTAGACGATTGCAGTGTTAAGCAAACAATATTTGCGGTATGATGAATCTTTACTTAAGTCTGCCTTACCTCTAACCAGCACCGGACTTTGCTTGAATCATTTTGCATAGACAAAACTCGGTGTCTTTGAACCCGCTCAGAGAGGTAATAACAAAACCAGTGGTATATGTAGCCTACCGCGTTTCCCGAGCAACCATCACTTCGGCATTTATCGAACAATCTAGATTCTATAGTGTCTTTTAAATACGGTGATATCCGCCAGCTGACATTGCTTTAGTCACGATTGTTCTAGTGGTGTCTCTTAGGCTGGACGACGTATTAACTTCTGGCGATTAGACATTTCTCTTCAAACATCACTTACAGGCAGAAAATGCCTGAATCTAATATATAACCCTTTTTGTAAAAAATAGATTTTAATGCAGAAAAAAATCCCTCTTGAACCAGCGAGACTTGCACTTTTAAATCGTGCGCCATCACTGACAAATAGGTAGATAACTATACTTTGTGTTAAAAAATTTACATAGCATGGGGCAGACGACATTCAAACCTAATATGAGGAAGACAGCATTCATTCCCCCCCCCCCCAAAAAAAAAAAAAATACGTGCCTTCTTGTGCGACACGCGTAGGAATTAATTCGAATACTAATATTGTCTAGGAGTATCACACAGAAGGAGATAAAGCATTTTTGTTGCTAAGGCATTTTTTTAATAAAAGAAATTATGTTACAACGTGTTTCCTGTTGGTCTCACTGCTTAAGAATAAACACTTCTCGCCTACAATAATTATAATATAATAAGTTAAGGAACTTAGACTAAAACTTGAATATAGCATTATACAGAAAATGATATAACGTTTCACAGGGGACTGGGATTGTTACATCGTTATAAACGGGATAGTTTATATCAAAATTCATTGCTGATATTTCAAAATGTAAATGCCCATGTCGATGGACTTACGTGTAGTAAGCAATTTATACTAGTAGGATTTCAGCAAGAACTTGTGCATAATGGTAATAAACATTTTCAAGCAACTAAGATTTTATATTTTTTAGATTTGCTTATATGATAAAAAAGTAATAAACTAGTTTTACCATCAAATGACAGTGTCAACATTCTTTTACATGTACTTGCCGGTAAGTCATAAAAATTAAATTTATTTGAAATCATCCTTATTCAATAACTCTGTTGCTTTCTGGCGATCATTATTTCACAAACAATATCCTAATGGTACATGTTCACATTTCATTTGGGAAAACAGGTGCGACAGTGTCATTGTCACAATTAAAAAAATCCATGAAATCAACATCCTTGGTGCCAGACCTTAGGTATGTTATGTACTATTACAAACCGAACGACATCAGGAGCAATATAGCTATCACTGGTAATGACATATCGTTGCGCTCTAAATCTGACTCTAACAAAACAGTTTTCAACACAATCCGTGGAAACACGACACCATGCACGATACATAGATTGTGGACAATACATTTATTTGAATCTCAATTTCTTGCCAAATCGCATGAGGGATCTTTGGATTGGAACTTGTAGGTACTTGAATATATATTCCTTGTTTTTGTTGTTATGGATTTATGACTATTTTTCAGCACTTGATAGGCTATACATGGCGGCCAATATATTTAGTGGAGGAAAAACCTGGGAATATGACGGGAAGAACCACCGGCCCACGGAGGCTACTGGCAAGTTTTCTCAAATACCCACGTTTGCCGAACCCAAGAATCGAACCTCGCGGACAAAGGTGAGATGTCAGTGGTATGTGAAGGCGATTGCCTTAGCCAACTCGGCCACCATGGGCTCCTTAGTCTTTTATTTGCAACTGTGTCCGAAGACCCATTTCATTATCAGTGATTAGCATGCTTTTGTTACCCTGCGTATTTGTTGTTACTCCCTTGTTATTTAAACGACCGCTTTGTTTTTCTGGCTTTGTCAGGTCAGGTGATAAAAACGTTATAATGGAACAACACAAATCAAACGGTATAACCCATTAAACGTTGTAGGAAGGGAATGGTATAACAAAGCCTTTACAGTGCATAGACATTAGGAATTTAGCGGCGGAAATTAAAGTAAAAAGTCCAGCTAACAGATGCAATGTTGTATTCAAGAATGCAATATGTAATCTGGACTGTATTTGTGCTTTCTTTTCCTTATTCAAATTTGTGACATTAGAAAAATATCTTCTTTCATTTGATAATATTTACCAGTTTTAGAAATAAACATCTAAAATGTACGTGACATTGTGGAAACGCTGTTTGTGTCTTGTAACATGAATTTATCGCCTCGTACAAAAACATGTTGAGTTCATGGAAAAGCTGATGGTCTACAGGGCGACATTATTTGTAGAAATTCACGAGAAGTCAATTTCCTCTTTCCATTTATAAATTTTTGAAACCTTCTCTGATATTATTTGAGAAATTGTAACCTACCAAATATTCTAAGAAAACTATTTTGGCGAAGAATCCTAGGACGTGTTTTTACCTGTTGCACCTTGTAGTTTTTGTTGATGACTTCTCCGTCTGGGCAGACAAACCAAATTGTGTACGGCCAGCTGAACGGCCGAAACGGTTGAACCGAGAAGAGCTACCATCAGGTTATTTGGTGTGTTCAAAAGTTGTTCAGCGAATGAGCTCCCCTGAATGCACTCTTATGCTACAGCAAAGAGGTTTAAACCCTCGTTGACTACAACCATAGCTGTCCACATTGTGGGATGATTGTCCAGAAATAAATGGACATACATTATACTTGGCAGCGACGACTCGGCCAAGAGCAAACCCGTCGAGCAGGTGCTTGACGTTAACATCGATCAGTACTATTCTGAGGTCGTGACTCATCTCTTTCCGTAAACGTTGCGAAGACCTTCTGCGAATTTTGGCGCTTTACAATAACCTGATGGTTAGACAAGATAATGAAGCCCTTGCAGTACGTGAAACAAACATTACACGATCTGGAATAAGCTTCAGCAAGATCGAGAATGGAACGCTCACTATGAATTCTTTGACACCAAGATTAAGCCGCTATACAGTGACAGTGTATATATGCTACACACTGTATGCTACTATCAACGGTATCAATGCGGATGTGGATGAGGCGTAGATGGTAAATGAGTTTGACACCAGAGAAAGTCCAAAAGAATATTTACTCTTTAGTAACGAACATAAAATGTTTGTTAGTAACTTCAAGAATGCAAGCCTATCGACAAATGCATTGGACGGCAACCCAAACTATTCAGTCGTAGTTGGACCGCAGAACAAAAGGGGTCGCATGTGTAATTGTTTAAAAGGATCTCCTGCACAGCATGCATGCGAAATGTTTGCTTGAGTGACACTAATCAGCGCACACTGCAAATAAGATCCGGTCGCGGAAACATCACATGGGTTGTGTATCGTTGCACCAAGTTGAGTTTGTCTCAGCTTTACATCAAGAGAAGGATATTACTCGACGGAATCACTACTTACGCGCAAGGGCAACATGTGATAAGCAATCAACCTATACACTAGCGCACTGATGCATTATTCATTAAAATAGACTTATGTTTGCTCCATAATTTCGAGAGTGGCTTGCAATTCTTCTCAAACAAATAATCTCCTAGGAGTTTTGCGTTCTATGGTTGGACCGCAGCCTGTTAAATGATAAAGTGTTCGCTGCCTCGGATTATCAATACATCGACAGACCATATAGGGTCAGTGATACGACATTGCCCACCTTCTAACTCCCCTGGCGCATACACATATCTAACGAAATTGTTTCCGAGTGGTTCTAGAGGATGTGGTTGTGAAATCAGTTTTTATGTAACGGTGAAATGCATCAGCGGATTCTCAGCCAATTGTGCGTGTGCTTTCATTCTTTGGCGCTGGTATGACTGACGAAAGTTGTGCCACTCACTCGTGAGATAGCTCTGTAATCTGAGATCGAGTATTCCGAAACCTAATTAACAATTCCTGTGCGTACTGATGTCCGAATAAATGTTCTGCATGTGTATGGTTAAATTGTTCCACATTAGCATGGTCATGTATGATAACATGTCCAGCCCGAATCCGCACCCATTGTTTGTTAACAATGCAGCAACTGCTCCAAGGAATTATATGCCTGTGGATCCCATGCGTAAATTCGTTTAAGTGCATCCTAGAAACATTCAAAATCTTTAGACGTCAACGACGCAGCTTCCTTGTATTCACTGCAAATATCTACGATAGTTAACAATTACTTGAATATTCGTCCCCAGAACCGGTGACGTGGATAAACAGAATATCAGCCAGAGGAACTTCGTTGGGTGTTGTTACATCGAATAATCCACGAGAAATCTTTCTTGGCGGATGTAAGTAAATTTGCCACAGCTCTTGTTTGGCCAGCCATGTCTGAACAATTCCATGAGTGACTTGTACTCCGATAACTAACTTTTCTACGGGAGCTTAGCTATTTCAATAACCTTGAAGGCTATAGTATATTTGGATAAAGTCAGCATAGAAACAACGCTCTTTTTCATTCATATTTGGTTGGTTGGTTTGTTTGTTTGTTATAGAAATATATTTTATCTCCAATGAGTGAACTTTGTCCAGGGCAGGTGGAGCCTCACAGAGCTTTTAGCCTTCATGCGTCCTTTGATGATCCATCAGGTAATTTTTCTCCGAGTTTAGGATTAATTGCATTAAGGTCGTAAATACGATCTATATCGCCACGTTGACGTCACGGATATCGTTTGATGCTTTATAGGCATCAATACGATTTAAGGGCGATTATCCGGAATTCGGTTAGATGTTAGAATCAAGTCATATATCCAGCTGTATCATAGGCCCTTAATAATTCTATCTAGATCCCGGAGGGAGCCAGATGTTCTTTGTACCAGGGTACTTGTTGCGTGGGGTTCCGGGAAGCTTTGCTTATGCACCAGCTTCATCACCACCATCGACTTTTGTTAATGAATGTGAACGTCTTTGCCCACATCGAACTTAAGTTCAAGCGATCACAGCTCTGCCATTACGTATTTGAATTCGAGTTGGATTTACAGTGCGAATTTTTGAGCGGCATCTTTAACAATTATTGTATCATATAACAATTTTGTGACATTTATCATGGCATCACGAATTGAAATGATCCAGTTTGTACAACGATTTGAAAAATTCTGATATTACCACCATTGACTTTTCAGCGCATGCAAAGCCTTAACCACCCAAGCATAATTCTCCTGGAGTTGGAAGTTTTGTGTTTCCAAACTCAGTTTAGCTGACGAGCAACCTTGTTATGATGTTCTCAAGGGTATTAAGGAAGCTCTTCAGTCATCGGCAAGAATAAAATCTTCAACTGTTGATTCCTTTTCCACATTAGATAAAGTTCTTACTATTGATGATTTTGTTTTGATTCTTGTAATATGAGACAACTGTAATACATTAATAATAATATGTGGCATTGAAGCGCATGGTCTCTCATTCATTCAACCTGTTGTGCCGCCGACTACTCATGCGAAGAGTGTCGGAATATGTTTGCGGAGGTCACTCAGGAACAAATAATTTCCTCACTATTGATTTGACCACAACTTCTGGAAAATATCGCTGGTCTGAAAGCAATGATTTAACAAACAAGATAAATATATAAAATGCCAAAATCTGCCAATGATATTATAGCAGAGTATGAAAAAGGAAGACGCAAAGCTGCTTGCGAACACCAGGAACTAATTTTTAAGTTTATAGCCGGCAGCAAAAGTGTCAAAGATATGTTACGGATCGAGACATACTTCACAGGAAGATCTGACAGAGGGCTTAGAACAAAGATTTACACCGCTGGATATAGCAAGAAAAGAGTGTAGCCAAGACCTCGGAAACAGCGGAAGAGGTAAAGAATCTCATGACTGCAATAGTAATAGAAAAAAAAAAAAAAAACGGGCCCTATTCTCAAGACAGTCTACATCCTTAAAAACGTACCAACGAATCTTAGTACAATAGAGACAAGCACTGCAGAGACATTTAGCAATATTTCAATAAAACAACCATTCGGGTACAAGTCTTAAATGAAAACAAAGCCTCTCTCTATTCTTAATTGAAGGCGCTCGCGAATGGATCGATGAAAATCCTCTTAATGCCGGTAGAGGCATACACCTGAAAAGAAAATTATGGAAACTTTCTACAAAGACGTCTTCAGCACATAACCCATTAGTGGGTCAAGTGGGCATATACGAAGTTTACTGGAAAATCACGAGCTAATGCTAATGATAATGCATGGGCTCTCTTGAATGCTCGCATAGGGAATTTGAGTCTGGTAGCGAGGACAAAGGTGATACATTATGGAAAGATTTTATGAAAAAGTATCATGCACGAAAAATGATCCCATGAATCTGAACCCGAATAATCATACAGACCTGAAGTCCCACCATTATAAAAACCTGATCCCAACCATATTCCAACCCTGACGTCCCACCATTATCCAAGCCTGAAGTCCCACCATTATACAAACTCCAAGAATGGGCAGACCCTAAAAAATCTATACGAACACGTAAACCCACGCGGAAAGAAAAATCTCAGCCATGTTACGAGAACTATTCAGCAATTGAGTAGAATCGCAAATACCTGTACTTGAGTAGAATCGCAAATACCTGTACCAGTACACGAAGATTTACCTATACATGCCTTCATACGGAACAACAACCAGAACTATAGTATGAATCTACAGAATTCCTCTCAGCTATGGAGAAACAATTAAAGGAAGGAAAAGGCCTTGTGGGCCGTGTGATCCTCACGACCTTGCGGATCAGTTGGAAGCACTTGTGGGATCAGTTCAGGCGGGCAACAACGCACCAGAAGTCATGGGGCCTATCGATGTGTCAGCGGCTACTCACAATGACATAATGGGCCCTGGGATGTTTCGCGCGTTATTGCGCGAACATATTGAAGACATAGTAGATGCATACAACAGCAAAGGTTTGCACGCCTATGATGTATTCTGAAACAATTGAAACACTTCGTGTTCAACGCAAAATGATGCCGCTTTTCAGCGGGTCATTGCAAACACAACTCACAACATTACCCTCTTGATTAAAATCTCATGAACGAAACCAGAATTTGATGTGATTTCTTTACACCAATCACTGCCGGCGAATCGCGCATAGCCGCCATTGCATTTGCGTCGTTGCTAGTTTATTGAAGATATCTTAATTACCGATTACGGCCGTTTGGGGGTCTTGATGTAAATAACTTCTTTACGTTTTTAATGAATGATGGTGCAACTTGACAAGAAGTTCGACTTTCCACGGGCGGGTGAAGACGGAGAATTTTTTTGGTGGCCCTAGAGACTCACCAATTTTCATACGCGAAGCTGACCCCACATTCAGCTCTGTCATATCGATTAAGTCTGAACTGAATGCAGCTACCATCGCAAGGTCGTCAATAAGAAAATTCTCGGCTGGCGCGAAGATATTAATGAAATTCTCGAAGACAAACGAATATTACACGTAAAGCCTAGAGGATGTGGATACCATATCACGCCAGATATTGTCAGGTTTATCTCAGCGATTCAAATTAATTTTATTTCTGACGCCATCGGTGGCAGTTATGAAGTTGGACTTCCTGAAGCGTTGCCGCATGAGGCATAGCACCCCGGTGTGTAGCTTTTCACCAGCAACAAATTTAACTGGATATGTCTCCATGTAGTTGATCCGAGCACAGCTTAATCAGCTTAATGCTGATAAACAAAGAACACCTCCGAGACATTCAAATCATTAAAGTTAGAAGTGATATAAATGAAACTGACCACTGGAATATTTAAATTCCTCGCAGGAATTTCAGCGTTGTTAGCGGCTTCGGCTGCAGCGGTTTCAAAAGCAGTAAGAGACGTTGGAACCTCATCATGGATAACTTTGATAAAGGCTGCTGGTGGAAAAATCTGTACTTCGTCTCTTCAGCAAATAAGAAAGTAATCGTTCTTCAAATACAAGTAACAACTCGCAGAATACCTCAGGCAGAGGTCTTCAGCTACCCGGTATGACTCGTAAAAGACTACGCCATTAACCAATCTTGATTTACTCAAGCTGGTAAAGTTATTCAAGTATTTCCGAGGTGTCTTTATTCTCGATGAACTTGGATCCAAAGGCTCTTGAGCCCCGCTTCTCTGCAAGTGGGAAGATGGATTTCGTAAATTGGATTTTGACAGAAGGGCATGGAACTCATTGGGGAGCATACGTGATGACACCCAAACGTCAATTATATTTTGACTCGTAGGGGCTTGCAGTATCAACTGAATTTATGGATCATTCAACCCGGGGCGGACTACCGGTAAGTCTTTGTCTACTACTTTATTCAAATTTACCGTTACAAACTCGGCTTGACGGGCCGATATGTGTGCATCTTGTTCTTCAAGCAATGCGTGCACTTGCGGGAAGTAAAGCTTCCAAAACATTACAACCAACACCACAAGCGATTGTTGATTTTACGTTGTCATTTAAAAAGTACACTTAATATGTGAAATGATTGTTATATATTTACGGACTTTACTTATTGCGAAGCGGTGCTGATATGAATCTGAGCAGGTTTCCTACCAAAGAATATTTGACTGAATTTATCAACCGGGTTGTTGTTGCCGTTGACCATGGCGAGCTTGTGATTTTCGAACTTGAAAATTGCAAACATCCAACGTGAACTTCAAGAGTTTCTTTCAAAGCTACGATGTGCTTTTGCAAAGATCCTGGCCGTGATCAGTGAAATCAGGGGAATCAAAGACTCTGGTATACATGTTGCGTCTATCAAAGTCTATGTTGAACACAATGCAGATACAATGAAACGATTTGTGGATGAACAGAATGCAGACGTGCCTTTTCAATGGAGCGTAGTAACTTCATGGGTCATATTCTTGAGTTTATTAAGCAGCGAAGGCGAGGAGAAAATTAATATAGCAAATGGGAGACATGTTTTCAGTGCTGATGGGGATGGCCTTTATGGATCTAGAAGAGACTGGGGTGCAATGACAATATTGCAAAATAATCATCATAATGGTAGATCAGCTGTGATACGTTTCCACAGAGGTGTCGATGCTAAACAAGTTTCATATATACAGTATCCATATCATTAGTTGCCAGAGATGAAATTCAGTTCAAAAGACTCAACGTCATTCTAGACGGATACCTAACAATCTTTGGTGTTTGTGTTTACAATTAGATTTATCATTATATATAAGTTATGGACTCTGTGATGAAGTTGCGGAAGTAACAGATGATGATGGTATTCGGTTGACACTGGATGCTGATATTTATAGCGATTTTTTCCATTTGTCGAAGAAAATGATGTTTCCAGATCCTCGTATACAATCATGCTAATGGCCAAATAGTAATAAACTGTTGGAACCACCATGATGCATCAATACCAACTCGAAGCTAGCTTAGATTAATTGCATTATCCCGTGAAAACACCCGGTCGCACCAGCAGTCATAAAACTACTCACGGATGGAATTCACAACTGAACCCGTCCCGGTTACATTTCCCGTTGTCATCCTAAAAGAGCATTGACTCAACTGAGTAGAAAAATATCTCGACTGTTTTTGAACACGGACACGCTTGTCCGTTTGACAATTATTGGGCGAAAACGAGAGCGAACGATTCGTTCACCGTATAGCACAATAGACGTGTTCCTAATTCTTGTAAAGATTTGTAATTTTTCTTCACTATAATTATACTGCTGAGGTGGTCGATCAGTTGTTGCTGCTACGAGTGTTTTGAATTCAAGAAGCTGGGTACGGGTGCAGGTCTGGAAGACGTATTTTATCTTTCTGGGAGGTTGTTCCAAAGAGTAGTACATAAATAGATACTTTGTGCAATTATAGGTTTTGTTGCCAAACATGAGATAGGTAAGTGCGGGTGCCAGTTTTGTAGAAAAGACCATCACATCAGCTTTGCTATTGTTTAATTTTTATATCCGTACAGTTTCGACTCTCTTGTCTTAAATTAAGTAACCAAAAGAGCAAACACCAACATGTTTTGTAAATTTCAACAAATAATTATTTTCTCATGAATACAAAGTGAAAATTAAAAAAAATTAGTGTTGTGAATTAAATCTCAAATAGTCCTGCAAGTTCTACCACACGTCCACAAGTACAGATTATTCCAAATGAATTCTAGTGGTGTTCTAAATGAATTCCAATCTTAAATGTACCAATGTACCAATAGCCTGGAATAGTGTTGATATACTAACAGTTTTGATGTCACAATGATATAATCCAACCTCTCTCAAAATGCATTCATAGTAATCCAAAAATTGTTTTTTAGTCCGAAATTATTAATGAGCACTTTGTAATTCCATTGAATAATTTAAATCAATAAATCCTCTCAAATATTAGCTGAAACATAACGAAGAATTCATTTACTTCTATATTATATACAACACTAATACACAATAACAAAACCAGGATGAGGGTAATTCTCTGATCAAATTACTAGTTACTTCCAAGGTCAAAACGCCACATAAACATGTTTACCTCCAAGTAATAGTGATCTTAATATATAATCTAAAATCATATACAAGAATTAGCTATGTAATATATTGCTTATAACAAAAAACGTTAGTCAGATAGGAACAAACTCCTACCTTCAATTATGGGTAAAAGTCAATCAAACAATACAAATTATATGTACATAACATATAATCATGGACAAAACAAAAGACACAATTCAAATTAAACATGCATCACAGTAGGTACGACCAGACTCAAAGAGTTTCAGGATAAATATTTAAGACGACTTTTTCTGTTTCATTTATTTCTGAAACAAATAAAGTTAATTTTACTCAGAAAATAATATTGTAAGGCTATGCTGATCGTCAGCAGTATCCGGTATGTACAATGGAAAAGGTAGATTGAAAAGTCAAACACAGAACTGATTATTGAACATTTTCCAACACATCACATAAAAGACTTCAAACGGTCTTTTAAAATCAGCAGTTGCTGTTGATCTTAACTTTGATGAGAATTAATGACTGTGAAAATTTTAACAGATGTTTTAATGACACACATTTCCATATACAGAAATTTAACTCTGGCACATTTAGGAAAGAATTCTTAAGGTTTCGATATTTATTATCGAGAAAATGTATCATTATGAAACGTTAAATTAGTTTTGCTAACCTTTGACACTCGTTCTCTTATTTATAAATGCTTTTCTGATAGAATAAGTCACCCTTTGATAAAAGAAATCAAACATAATTGTCAGAAATTATAATATGAAATTCCTAGTTTGAAAATATTTGATTTTCTTCATATAATAAATCAACTTGGATTTGGTTTTGTATTATAGACAATATTTGCTGCAAGGTCCGTTTTAAAATGCGTTCTTCTCATTTTGAGTGAAAATCCTCGGCAGAGTAATTTCTTCATTTCTTCCTACATGTGCAACTTACGAAGACACGGACTGGACCTTTAAGATGTTGTTTGCATCACGTCGTATGTTATTTTAATACAGACTATAGCATGGGTCTCAAACTTTTATCACCACGAGGGCCATATGAGGATTAGTACATTGGCCAAAGACTGCATAACTGATACCTTTCCATACAGCGAAAGTGGCTCATATAAAACGTAGCCAATTGAAATGTTTGGTTTGGAAAAAAGGAATAAACGATATAACAATCGAATTTATATAAACAATGGCTGGCTGTGAAGAAAACAAAATGCATTATTAATAATTTTCAAAT
>JAECUM010049549.1:0-13122 GCA_016617855.1 Megalonaias nervosa | reverse complement strand
GGTGGTAAATTTTAACGTAATGGCACTTATAATATTATCTTGGAATGGATTAATAAAATTTCAGACTCTTTTTCGTACTGTACCATATGAATAAATATCGAAATACAAATTCGTACCATTCATACCTTAGCAGGATAAACCAAAATTAATGTGATCACCCTGTATTCATGAGAATTTTATTATTTTTCTTTATTTTCCACTGTCTTGCACTGTTTGCACTCCTTTTCTATAATCAGAGACAAGTTTTGTAGGTGGTTCATTTCTTGACAAATTTGTCAAATAATTGCAACTATTCTTAATCCTTAAAATATTTTCTTATACTTCAGAATGTCTTAAAATTACCTGATAGAGATGCATCAGATGTTAAATTTTCATCATGACATAATGCAAGGCTTAATTCATTACTGAGAAAAATTAATAATTTTAGACAACACTGAACAAATTAAAATAAAATAAGTCACATCTCAACTAAAGATTTGTCCGTTTCACCATCGAGAACAAGTCAAAGTAAATTTGACTGTTAAATTTTTACCTATGGTTGGGAGTGAAAGCAAGTTTACATTGTGGGTAATAATTATAATGAGAGAGAGAGAGAGAGAGAGAGAGAGAGAGAGAGAGAGAGAGAGGTGGGTGGGTCACAGACTCTGGCCGAACAGAGAAAGAATTTTGTATGATATACGCGTACACAGCAGTATAATGTAACTTCTGTGAAATATGGCGTATTAATAGTGCAGAATTTTAAAGTAACACAAAAGTTTATAGTCTAGCAAAATAGTTTACAAAAGCCATGGGACCTGCGGCCAAAACTGGCAAATTTCTCGTTGACTGCCAGAGGCTTGGAGCTCTCTGTCCAATGGTTTTCAAATATTAAAAGAAAGAAAGAATATAAATAACAAAAAGAAAGATCAGTAAAAAACAGTACTAAAAAATTTGTCAATGCCTCTTCTGATTGCCGTTTTTAACATTCGACTCATTGCCAAGATATCATTTTAATAGAAGGAACAAAACGACTTTGCGTACATAATTCACAATGTTTTTCTGCAAGCTTATTTTCCAGAAGCAGTATTCCAAAATAACCTTGTACAAAAAGTTCGCTAACAACGGTTGTGAAAATGAAAGTAAATTAGAAGAAATCACTGGTCTGAATAATTTGAAGTTAGTGGTACGTTGCAAACTGAAGATAAACAATTGTGCACACATTAATGTCAGTATGTTTTTTAATAAGGCCAGAAATAAGTACACGTCATTGCTTCATGTGCTTAAGACTGGTTATATAATTTACTTCTAACATTTACTGTGTAAGGCATATATGATACATCCGCTGCATTCCGATTGTATTTCCACGAAATAACCATAGAAGCTAATGTTTGATTCAAGAGACCAAAAGAGACACTTGAGGGTAGTCTTGTGACACATATGGGTAACCTACCAGGTACTCAAACAAATAATATCTGTATTTTTATTTAATTCCACATCATGTTTGATTTTTAAATTTATGTCTCTGCCCATTATCAAACTTTTATGGTTCAGTATATATGTGCAGTAACATCAGAAGATGTATAGAAAGTGTTATGTGTAATGTTAAGGGGGAGCAGAAAATTTTACATCAATACCATAATACAGTGATGCAACTTTGTGTTCAGACTTGTCTTTTCACTGACTGTGTACTGCTGCCAACTTACAGACAAGAATACCAAAGCAACACTGGTACAAAGTGTAACTGAAGTTCCTCTAAGTCAATAAACAAACAATATGATTACGCTGTTGAGCCAACAAGAGTAATGGATGTGTTGACAACGGTAGAGACTACATTCTTAGTACTGACCTCAAGTGAACTTGGATGTAAATGGTGGTAACCCAGTATTTCTGAGTTGAGAAACAGATTTGGTACCTCTGATGCAATTAAATTTGACCTATGCTTTCTGTCAGCGAAATAAATGATGTAAGATAGATACGTTTTGGTTCCTTTTTATTTTGGACCCATGAGATGCAGGGTGTTCAGACTTCTAATCCATTTCTTTTTCTATCTCTTGTTCAGTGGTCAGTAAAGTCAGTGGGAAATTCCAGAAGGATCACATCATCAAAGGCAAAGAGAAATGTGTTGCTACTAAACTATAGTCTATTTTTAGCTACGTTAATCAGAATGATTGGTTCATTCTGACGTTTTTGTTTCCATAAGACGCTGGATAATGCTAATTGTGCATGTGACAATGTAGACCATGTTTTCTGAGTTACAAGTGATGGTATATTTGTTAATGTTGAATTCTACAGTGGTTTTCGTGAAGAACGTTTCTGTGCTTTGCATGTTTGCCCATCTTGCATGTAATATTATCAGGTTTTGATATGCCCTGTGTTGTTGCAATTACTGTTCTCATAGTGGCTCTGACTAGGATATCCTGTAGGTTTTTTGCATCTGTGATGCTGTCACTGGTTTATGGGTAAAAATACTTGTGAGTGAACCACACGATGCCACAATAGGCCATGATTTGTGTATGATTGGGTCTTCTTTGGGGCTGTTAGAGTGGAAGATGAGATCAAATGGAATTCATTCCACTTTTTCTAGGTACCTAAGGAGGTCACTTTGGTTGATTTTTTTTTTTTTTTAATTTTTTTTTTTGTTGCTTTGGTAATGACATTTGTCACCATGTACTTACTGTGGCCATAAGGTGTAAGGTGTACAGTGAGTTTCTTGCATCTTGTTGAATGTGTTCTCAGCTGAGCATATATTTCTTCTCTGCAGTGCTGGTCTGAAAGGGATATTTTTGGTGCAGTACTTGGGGTGGCAACTGGAGGCAAGTAGTTACCGATACATTTCAGTTGGCTATTAGTAAATTTCTATCTCAAGTTTGTTGTCAACGAGTTTGGATTTGGTGTCTTAGAATATGTGTTCCGTGTCGAGATTTCAGCTGTGAAGTTAATAGACTGGTGAAATACTGATGTGATAAATTCATCCAGTTATCTTTCCATGTCATTTGTATGTGATCAGATCATCATTGAATCTAAATTAATTTTACTCCTGTTGACATTTTGGGAGTTATAAATTTACACGGAATTGATACCTAGCCAGACTGCTACACCCAGTTTCCAAAGCTCCACAGCAGATGATTAAAACAAATTTTCTTTTTCCAACCAGAGGTTTGCAAACACAAAAGGTATGTACAGGTAGTAATATGTGGCTGCAGGCTGTTTTCAATATTTCAAAAGTTTCTGTCAAAATTTGAACCTTAAATTTAAGAAACAATATTAGCAAAGAAACAGCAACCATTTCATTAAACAAACGTTTCTTTCATTACTGATGTACAGTTACGGATCACAGCCATCTCACCTCTGTCTGCGTGGGTTCGAGTCTCGGGCTTGGCCAATGTGGTTATGTGAGAAAGCTTGCCGGTAGCTTCTCGTGGGTCGGCGGTTCTTTCCGGGTTCTCCCGGGTTCTTCCTCCACCATTAATACTGGCCGCCATGTATAGCCTATCTTGTGCTGAAAATGGCGTTAAACCCTATAACAACAACAACAACATTACTGATGTTCCTTCTTAAATTCCATCCTCATTTAAACATTTTTGACATGATGCTGATAAATGGGAGAAAAACCAATAAATAATTAGTTATCAGTACAGTATAATAAAATCCTTCAAAATGGGGTTCTTGGTTGGGAACCACAGGTCTGAACAATTGTAGATCTTTTTAGTAACTTTAGTAGCTTAAAAAGAAAAAAAGAAATTCTGTACAAAATCAGTTTTTCGTTATAGTTATTCCTGACTGAAATTGTTTATCTTTCAGATCCAGTGCTGAATGTCATTTTCATGATGGATAGGAACAAGGTTGTGCTCCAATGAAAGCCAAGTACCTGCCACAGATTGCCGGTTTAAACAAAGAATGTGACCTCTACTAAGTTTGTCTGAGCACAAGCAAAATTCTTCAGTCCAGAGCAGCATTATTTTTTATAAATAAAATTTAGTACTCGACAAATTTGCTATATGCATTGCTAATTCATTGTATAATAATAGTCAAAGGAGCTGGCATTTCTGATCACACTTGCTGCTGTTCCCATGCTTTCCCTCTTAAAGTACTGCTTCACTAACTTTATAATGTTGCTGAAAGAGCATTTAATAAAGCTCTATTTGTCATTGTAGTTTCCTTTCCTTGTTTACCAACAGCATCTGCTGAAAATGTAGTTCACATGATTGTGTCATTGAGTTGTGGTTAAATGTTGCCTAATCATTACAGCTTTGTAAAAGAAATGAAATGTAAACAGCATATTACAGATTGCTTCCGACTGCTGATTAAATTTCAATGATGGGGTGCAGATTAAAAGTCTTGAGGTATATTCCTCGATTTTAATAAATAGTGTAAATTTTGTCAGGATGTATATAGTATTTAACTTAAAATTACATTTTAGACTTCAACTCTGTACATGGTAATGCCGTGAAGGTTACATTAATTTACTGTTTGCAAATGAATATTTGAGGAATCAAAATTTAAAAATTTAGACCCAATAAATGCAGAAACTGTACTCCATTTTTAACAGATAAAATTCTCTGGTACAACTTTTTGTCACAGCCACCATAATATGGCTTCCCTGTACACCCTATCAAAGGCTTTTTCCCAGCCAACATACTATAGTGGTTTATTGTCCTTCAGGTTGACAACAGTGATTTATATCAATGGAAAGTTGTACTGTGTTCTTGATAACTTGCTACCATTTCATACAGTGTGTGTTATATTAATGTTTTATCTAGGATGTATCCTATTTGAAGTAGGTAAGAGGATGTCCATAAAAGATATCCTACTTTTCAAGAATTGTGTTACCACTCCCTGCCCATATCCTCATAGTTCCAAAAGGTTTTTCAAGAATTTTTCACCACCCCCAACCTCCACACCTGGATGGTCTCTAACCAGTGAAGGATTTATATTGTGATTTATAAACACCATTAATTTCAATGTAACTAAAATTCAAATTTATATACTAGGAAGACTGCATTTTTGGTGGAGCTATTGCACTTAAATTAAAACTTGCTTCCTATGTTAAGAGGTCTTGTAATAAATATTAAAGAGAGACACGAAAAATAGCTATTGGTAATGTTCATCTTATTTATGTTTGAAATGTTTTTCATTGCTTGATTCTCCGAAGTATGTTTGTATTAAAATATTTTAGTCTTTACTATTTCTGTATAAAAAACATTAATAAAACATTTAACATCATCTGTTATTTCTTTTAAGTACTTGCATGTACACAGAACCAAATTTGTAGGCCAGACATTGTCCTAATTCTAAGCCTCCACGATATTTGTTTCTTAAAATAGGGAAATAATTCAATCAAATTATTTTCTTTTAATTATCAGTTTCCATTCTTAATTGTATGTCTACTATTTTTTCATAATTATCAAATGTAGTTGTATCATCAGATGTAAAATCCAGATTAGTCACTTAGAGTGCGCAGGCCTACAACAGTCTTAGACATAAAATAAACATGGGAAATGATAATTAAAACAAAATAATATGTTTCCATGAAGTTATTTCCCAATATATATATATATATATATATATACATATATATATATATATATATATATATATATATATATATATATATATATATATATATATATATATATATATATATATATATATATATATGAGAGAGAGAGAGTATTATTTTCTCAGACCGCTCTGGTGGCCTGGTTGCCCAATGTTAGGATAATGTGACTGGGTGGGATATCATGCTGCATGTATATCATGATGCCTCAGTGCTGGATAGCACTATGAACATGCCCCCAGTGCAGAGTGGTTTAAGACCTTGCCATGCGAGCTCTGGGTTTATATGTTCTTATTAATAATGTGATGGCATTAAGCATATGAGGGTGTTAGAGGGTGTTACAAATTCTAGCTGGATTTAATCTCTCATACCTAAGCAGAAGATGCTCAGCAAAAGAAATTCAGATACATCAGTAGCATATTTCACCAATAACAATATGGATCTGATACTGATTTGATGCTTTCTTTCCATGCACCAACCAATAAATTACAACTGGAGTCCTTATAGTAATTAAAACAGGCCTTAAGGTAGCCTGGGCTACTAAAGTTTAGTTTCTTGGTAGCACATTTATATCCCTTTGTATCAAACAACTCGTCCTGCTGATCAGAACTATAACCTATCATTTATAAACACATTATAAGCTTCCTCCATTTCCACATCAACAGCAGCTATGGAACTCGTACTGAATTTCAAAAATATACATTCTTTGGTATACTTTATCTTATCACTAACCAGGTCACTCAACAAAAAACAACAGCCTGAAGCATTTTTATTCAGATCGATGATGACTGGTGTCTTGCTTGTCACTGTATCATTTTAGTAAGGCACATATATATAGACGTGCAAGTCGCTTGTTACTCTAGTTGAAAAAAGTGAGCACATGTCCTCTTTATTTCACCACACTCCTGTTATTTAATATAGAATTTCCTGTATATTATAATTCTTGTAATACATCTAGTTAGAAAAAGTTGCCAAATACATCCATATGATTCGCGGAAGACAGGTGGTTGAGTAATTCTTACAGCATCAACTTAAAACATTAATATTTAACCAAGATGTGTGCCATCAAAGTTTAGTCTTATCAGTGTTTGTATTGACTTCAAGAATGCTCACATCTTTCCTTCAAAATACTTAATACACTGCATGGCAAGATACCACTGCACAAACGATGACGTGAGTGGTTAAGTGGAGAAGTGCTGAAAGGGTACAAAATCATCTTCCGATAATAAAAAACTCCTTTAATCCAAAGTGAAATGTAACATAAACTAGATGACAATCAGTTCCTTTAGGATAAATGTAAATCCGTTTTTCACTTTTGTTAGATGTTTTCCTCTCCCATTTACAGTGCCCCGTGTTTTCTGGTATCCCTGAATTATTAATCTTTTCAAAATACATATATTTCAATATTTTTAAGGGATAATTTATACGCATGAGAAATATTTTCAAGTCAAGGGACAATGACTTTATGAAATTAACACCACTGGATCAATCATGCCTTTAGGTAATTATATAGTACCATCTGACTCTTTTTATATTTATTTCAATAATAATGATAATGATAATAATGGAGATTTCATTTAGCACTTAACCATACAAGAGCTAAGCACTTTACAGTGTTAAATAAACACAAAAAGGCATTTATACACAAAATAATGCTACAATGCAATTCCAAACAGATACAGGGCCGGCCTTTGGCCGTTTTGGCCTGCTTTGCATGTTAGTAATTTTTAAAACTATATCTATAAAGTAATTTTAAAGCGATGGAAGAAAACTTTAAGTTTAATATCAGATAAAACTTGTTTAAAAGTTTATTTCCAAATGCAGTGTTCAAAGGGGACCCCGCCAAAATGATCCAAATTGGCCCACCCACCCACCCCTTTGCTAAGGACGTTAGTGAACAGATATGTGGGTAGTTTGCAAATACCACTAATAATAACAGAAATGCAAGTATTATTATAGTCTTGATAAATGTATAAATGGAAAATACTACATACTGAGACAAAATGCTTAATAAAAAGAATACAGGAGAAAAATAGCTCAAGTCCGTTCGCTGCAGAAGAGATGAGTTTTCAGGGCTTTATTGAAAGATGTCGCAGTTTCACTATTTTGAAGTTCAAGAGGCAGACTGTTCCAGAGAGCTGGGCCTGATATTCAAAAGATCGTTGTCCAAAGGATTTTAATCTAACATTGGGAGTAATGATGGTATGAATATCAGGAGATGAATGCAAGCACATGAAGAGTCTATACACAGATGAATTCTGCAGTGTATTTAGGGCTGGATGTATGGAAAGACTTGTAACATGGAGACGATACTTTTTATTTGATCCTGGGAGTAACCAGAAGGCAGTGAAGGGTGCCAAGCACAGTAGACGAGTACTCACTCCTAGGAATTGCATTGTCAAAATAAGAAGGCACATTTTGCTAGACAACAGCAGGCAATAACTTCAAGTACTCAAAACTGGAACTCTGTGTGTGTGTGTGTGTGTGTGTGTGTGTGTGTGTGTGTGTGTGTGTGTGTGTGATTTGGATCTTTTTAACGTAGCTTTAACAATTTTGCAGTCATATCGCATCGATGTCTTAAGTGTGTCAGTTTATAGTGATGTATAGCACTGGGGCATCACACCACAGACACGTTGCATCATGTCCCACCCAGTCACATTATCTTGGCACCAGGCCGATCAGTCCTAACGCTAACTTCATAATGCTGAGCGCCAAGCGAGGCAGCTGTAAGTACCATTTTTATAAGTCTCTGGTATAATTCGGCAGGGATTCGAACCTACGACCTCCCGCATCCAATGCGCACACTCTAACCACTAGACCAGCGGAGCAGTCAACTGTAACTGTGAAGTGCATGTGTGTAGAAAGTGACATTGAGAGCAGTATTTGACTCTTGAAAATGCACATCATAAATGGCAAAATATTGCTACTGAAATAATAAAAATATCTTCAATACAGGTCATGCAGCGTTTTTTTTAAAAAAAAAGATTTTTCATAATCCAGATTTTCCCTTCTAACTCAGCACCAAAAATTAGTAGTAGGGATGTACACTCACGCATATGTTGACTGATAAATACAGAAGACTGGTTCATGGGGCAAATTAAAATGTCTACGAAAAGATGAATTGCTCGGTTTTTACCGCCTAAAATTCAAGTCACTATACGGTTATATAGTCTACATAATTGGTATTATTTAGGGGAAAATCTCTCCAACATACCTTAAAACATTATTTACGCATTTAAATCGGTCCATGCTTCAAAATAAGCATCAAAACTTGATGATTTAATAAAGGACAGACCAAGTTTTACCAAATGAGACAAAAAAAAAAAAAAAACTTCTTCAAAATTCCACTTTTGTCTAGTCAGTGCCCCGAATGTCTGCTTTAAATTAATCTATGGCCTGTAAATTAATGCAACCATTGTCAAGGACATCCACATTCTGAATTGAAAATTGCCCCCAGGAGTTGCAAGATTTCTAAATAAAGGGATGCTTTCTGCTATATTAAGTTGCCTGGCAGCACCAGACTTTTGTAAAAAAAAATAAAATAAATAAATATCCTTTTCAAATATTACCAGTAGTAAATCTTGCTTGCCAAAACCTTTATCTCATTTCATTCAACTCTGGCATTGCTTTTACGTCATTTTATCATAATAAGCCAGGGCGGAAACCGGACTCAAAATATTTGTGCAAAATTACTTCTAACCAGAATATGACAAAGTTGGCAAAAATAGGTTCAAAATAGTCAGTACAATTGTTGTTTTTGCATGTCGGATGAATAAAATGCTGATAAAAGTACTATTAAAAGTTTTTAAAAAAATAATATAATGCTTTACTACAGTTATTGCAGAACCTAAAACGGCACACTACAGTCAGAAATCTGCAACCATGTCCATAATGCCAGACCTCTTTTCATATGTCTGCATGATGAAATATTGTATTTTTAACAGTAATAGACCTGGATGCATCCTGTGGGTCATAATTTGCTTCAAACTGGGTTACATAAATTCAAGTTTTCACTTAGTTTCATGAATCATGTCAATTATCCGCAGGAATTCCACAGAATTGACTACAGAACCAAACACTTATTTTTCTACATTTCACCTTCTTTTTGACGGGAAAATTGATAAAAAGGAGACATTTTACTTTATTTGTTAAAGCACTGCATTAAAACAAATGGTGGTCAGTGAAATGTCTTGAAATCAAATACAAAAATTAAACTTCACTCTTTGGGCCTGTCGAGGTGAAATGACAAATTCTGCAGTGACTAATTCGCCTGGATCACCCTTTTGTGTGGACCCAGTGAGTTGGATTTTTAATATAGCTTTAACAATTTTTCAGTCGTTTAGCTGACATTTAGCATCGTACCCCACCCATTCACATTATCCTGACACTATGCCGACCAGTCCTAACACTAACCTCTTAATGCTGAATGCCAAGTGAGGCAGCTGCTAGTACCATTTTTATAAATATTTGGTATGACTCGGCTGGGGTTCGAACCCGCATCTGAGGTGGATGCTGTAACCACTTAGGTCACTAGAGCGGTTGTGTGGACTCTGTAAGTATCTGGATTCTCCAACAAATTTGCATCGTTGAAAAACTGACAAGCAAACAGCCAGCTCCTCCATTTTCAGAGCGAATGATACTTCCTTATAACAATTGGTATTTTGATATTTGAAAATACATACTAGTAATGGCGGATACACACATTTGTGCTTTGACTTACTTAAATTTAACACGGTCCGAGATTTGTTTGCCAAGATATGCTTGGAATTGCATTTTCTTGTTTAAAATACTAATGACTCTTTCAACCACTTTAATAATTATGAACCAAATCACGTTTTTTGCAAATGACATTCTATTTCATGCTTTTTTGCACTGTAAAGAGAACATAGTTTTTAATAGTGTTTAGTATATCCAGTTTACTGACTTGTATCTGCTTGGTAAATGTGCTGCAAATACTTCTCTACTTTAAAGAGGACAGAACCTTAATTCAATGTAACGCTAATGATGCCATACGATCTAGGGCACCTTTATTCCAGTAACATCTGTTAAGAAACAATTATAATGCACCCAAAACTTATATCATGTTGATGAATAAACAGATAAATTTTTCAGCTTAAGTCTTATTATTTAAAAAAAGAAAAAATAAAAAAAATAAATAAAACAAATTTATTATGCCAAGAACAAACCTAGAGCAACATCCATTACTGCTGCTCTTTAAGGAGGCAACTTTTCTACAAAAACAAGAATGAAAGTATTTAACTAATTACTAATATAACATATTATACAAACCCCATATAAATATTTTTAATCTGCTATAACGGGACATCTGAAAATAAACTGAGAGTGATGAGGGATAGGGGATTTGAATTCATAAGATTATGGTAAATAACTCCCCAAAATAGCAGCAGTAAGGGTGAACCCTACAAATTAGTTTTCGAGAAAATTGCCTTAAAAATAACCTTTACCACGAAAATAATAAAAATACAAGGTCAATAATGCTAAACCGAAGCCTCTAATCGAATCGAGATTCTCTCTACGGGTTTAGCTCGATTTTGTTACTTCATCCCTGACATTTGTGTTTTTAAAATTTTGTGAGTGTTCGTTTATGTACTCGTGCACGCATTTTTGTAGTCCACCCTCTCTGCTGCTACCTTGATAAAATCAAGGACCAAACATTTTATCAAACCCTATGCGATACCTCGACCTAGGATCATGTAAATTTATTGTAATGAATCCGTGCGTGTTAGCTTGCGCTTTTGAAAAGAAATTTTTAAATTCAATCATGTCCATATCCGCTGAACACCAAGTTTGATGAATGTTTCGCAGCGTATGTGTATCGACTCCATTAAACACAACTAAAACATTACAATTATCTCTGATCACCTTAGGTATTTTTGTATAGCGCTGGGTAACATGAATCACGTCAGTATTTTTATGTCTACCTCGAGAAAATATCCGAGCTGGATTTGATTGTTTGTCCAGTATGACATCGTCATACACTACAAGATTATTAATACGTCCATCCAGATCATCCACAGACGGTGCTTCATCAATATCAGTAACAAAATTAATAATATCATCACCGTCCTCATCTCCTTGACTTATGTCAAGGAACTTTGCATTTTCATCAAAATCTTTAAGTACTTCATAACAACGTTGATCATCTACGGATGGTGCTACTAAATACAGCTTATCCCATTATCAGATTAAGCAACAGTTGTGTTTTACCACTTCCAGACTGACCAATTATTATCATTCTGATAGAATTTGGTAGCGCTGGATGATGTTTAACTGGCTCCTGTTGAGAAATCAATTATATCCATTATAATAAATAAGATGAATTTATATCGCGTTCGATGTAGAGCATCTACACCCACCATTAGATTAACAACAATAATAACAAAAAATAAAAAGCATCCACTTACAGGCAAGTTTGTAAAATATGGTACAAAAAAATACAAATTTATTTCGTCTCGACTGAAGACAGGTGGTGATATTGCTACTTCGTTGGAAAAATTACCAGGAACTCCATGGGCTAAATACCCAGGGGAAAAACAACTTCCAGGATATAATTATTGTGGTCCTGGAACCCGACTTGATATCCGGCTTGATGAACGAGACCATCCAAGACCTGGAGAGTATCCAATAAACACAACTGATCAAGCGTGTCATGTTCATGATGTTGAATAATGAAATAATGATTTACAGCAATGACATATTGCAGATGTGAAGTTAATTCACGCGTTAAATTCTATAAAGAATAAATCTCTCAGAGAAAAACTTGCTAGCTTCCTAGTAAAATCTGCGATGAAAGGTAAACTAATGCTAGGGGCTGGTAATTAATCATATATAACTATAATAATGGAATCTGTTTATTATAGTCAAGAGGATATTGGAGAGGTAAAGCAGCGATTAGTAAACTTGCTGAAACAGCAAAAGTCTCACGTGTTGTTGCTGCAAATTGGTTAGCACGACAGACAATATGGCAAATCTATCTACCACCACCTAAAAAAATTCAGTAAGCGTGTTTTGATGTCACTACTCCCAATGAAGTTCATCAAGCAGATATTTTGTTTTTACCGCACGATACTATTAAAATTGGTAGACGTCGATCACGCACATACAAATACGCGTTAACTGTCGTTGACGTTGCAAGTAGGTATAAAGAAGCAGAACCACTATCAACTAAAACAGCAACTGAAGTTGCATATGGGTTTGAACGAATTTATCAACCAGGACCCTTGCAATGGCCACAACTATTACAGGTTGATCCTGGCAAAGAATTTCTTAGTCCAGTATCAACTTTGATGAAAAAACATGATGTTAAAATCAGACGAGGACATATCGCAATTCATTGCGATCAGGCAATCGTTGAACGTTTTAATCGAACACTTGCTGAAAGATTATTTAGATACCAGTATGCGAAGGAAATAATTCAGGCAGATACGAGATCTCGCGAATGGGTTGCAAGACTTCCAAGTGTGATATCTGCGTTAAATAATGAAATTACTCGTGCAACTGCCATGAAACCCATCATCGCGATCACGAAAAAACATATACCACCTGACAATGTCAGGCAACGACAT
>JAECUM010049548.1:0-20532 GCA_016617855.1 Megalonaias nervosa | reverse complement strand
GTCTAGATATAGGAAATCATATACTGAACATGTTAGTCTAGATACAGGAAATCATATACTGAACATGTTAGTCTAGATATAGGAAATCATATACTGAACATGTTAGTCTAGATATAGGAAATCATATACTGAACATGTTAGTCTAGATACAGGAAATCATATACTGAACATGTTAGTCTAGATACAGGAAATCATATACTGAACATGTTAGTCTAGATATAGGAAATCATATACTGAACATGTTAGTCTAGATATAGGAAATCATATACTGAACATGTTAGTCTAGATACAGGAAATCATATACTGAACATGTTAGTCTAGATATAGGAAATCACACACTGAACATCTTAGTCTAGATACAGGAAATCATATACTGAACATGTTAGTCTAGATATAGGAAATCATATACTGAACATGTTAGTCTAGATACAGGAAATCATATACTGAACATGTTAGTCTAGATATAGGAAATCATATACTGAACATGTTAGTCTAGATATAGGAAATCATATACTGAACATGTTAGTCTAGATATAGGAAATCATATACTGAACATGTTAGTCTAGATACAGGAAATCATATACTGAACATGTTAGTCTAGATACAGGAAATCATGTACTGAACATGTTAGTCTAGATATAGACATGTTAGTCTAGATACAGGAAATCATATACTGAACATGTTAGTCTAGATATAGGAAATCATATACTGAACATGTTAGTCTAGATATAGGAAATCATATACTGAACATGTTAGTCTAGATACAGGAAATCATATACTGAACTTAATCTCACATAAATTGCATTCTTTTTATTGTTCATTTTGGTTGACACCTTGATTACAATATCGCGACATTATTACAGAAACTGATATCACATTAACTTACTAACTCTTATATATAAACCCGAAATTTTTATATATCAATTTGAATCAATATTGAATATTTAATCTTCAAAAATACATAGCTACATACCCCACAAAAAAGATATGTTCATTCTTATTTACAGTTCGTGGGATCAGAATTTATATGTTGCTGAAGATACTGGATCGAATTATATGTACATATGACCAAATAGGCACTCATTAGGTCGTATGCACTTTAAACATCCATAAATACTATATTGTAGATTCCTTTTAGTAAGATATAATTTACAACTATGCCACCCCAGACTTTCTGTATGTTGTTAACTTTGTATTATTTGTTGCGCAAATCATTACCACACACACACACACACACACACACACACTTAGACCTCATGATATATAGTATTCCTCGTTATTTATTTCACTAATAAGTGGTCATGATTCTCTAATTTACTTCCTGAGCTCATATCATTTGAGGATGAAAAGTCACTTCAAACCAATATCACTGCTTTAGTGTCTTGATTGCCACTAGGTAATGTTTAATGTTGTCATTTGCATGAATACTGAATAACATTTTGAAATCTCGATGTTAAGTGCATTTGCATTTCATTTATTGGCAGATTAGTGATCAGTTAGATTATACAAACAAACATTATCTGTTTCGAGATCTGTTTTGGTATTGGTAACAATGCGGGAGAGTTGGATTACCTCCGCTCCTCTCCAGCAGTCACATAATGACACAAAGGCGGCATCTGGACATGTCCACCTTTCGCGACGAAAGTCACTAAAATTAATTCATACCAATGGATATAATCTTTCAAGGTCTTTATTTTTATGTTTTCGTTAGAGAAGCCACCACTACTGTTCAAACAGTTTGCAACCTTCCTGGAACTGTATTTATCTTGAACAGGTTCGCCTATTATGGTTGTTGACATCGGAAATCTTTGCATTTTGTCGATTAAAGATGGTTTTAATCCCATCATTATGTGTGTTTTGAGTGTACGTATAAATTTAGAGGATTTGTTTGGCAATGTCTTTCTTTGAGAAATTTTTTATGAAAAGGAACCGATTCTTAGCATGTAATAATTGGTGAAGAATCAATCTTTATGTTGAGGTGTATTTTATAGCGGTTGTAAAAGTACTTCCTCCAAGGAAGTGCGCATTCAAAATCGATCTGTAATATCATTACAGCCAACTCGTTGATTGACTAGGAAATAGAGCCATTGCTTCCGGCAGATGGTGAATAGTTTCTTAATGTAATGCAATTACAGCTGTACATTGTGCAGTTATGACGTGTGTAATGGTCAGTAATGGCACTTGCCACTCCCCCTCCCCCCCCCCCAGTTCACCTCTAAACATGTTTTGGCGTACATGCGTAAAACTGAATACCTGAGCACTACATATTTGCCTCCACCCTGAAAATAATTCTGCGGGCGCCCCTGCCTGCTGATGGCTTGAACGTTGAGATATGAACCCGACTATTGTATGTCACGTGAAGTGGTGACATACTGTGTGCTTGTGTAGAATTTCATCTAAATGTCGGTAAGTGTTATGAGGTTATAGTGCGGGAAAGGATGTCCCATAAGGAGTTACACCCACTCTTAAGAACGAAGATGCGGAAATGATATAGGTGATAAATGCAAGTCAAATTGAATATCTGGCACAGCATTGATTGAAATATTCTGGGTTTCTAAAACGTGGCTCCCTGGAAATGACTACAGATACTTGCAATTAATGCTTTCCATTACAATGACATCAACAACTGTCAGTTTTCTTCAAAATCTTGAGACATTTAACAAATAATTGCGCGAGCCAGCAATTGTAATACGGACGAAGGGTCGTACTTTAGGGCAAAGTGATAACTAGTTGAACAGCGTCATAACGCATTATACCAGAGTTCAGAACGGCATACATAACGAAAACAAGAAAAGGGGTTAAAAAATAAATATGTCGCTATACCACCGCCAATATAATAAAAGTCATCGATGAGGTTCAAACAATGGTATTATCTCCGATAAATATTGCATCAGGCTACCGAAAATCTAAGGTGACCTAGGTCTGTATAATCTAAAGATTTTGTACCAGTTTTGGTTTCAAACCACGAAGTAATTCAAAACCATTTATATGAACATTTTCATGACAGAATCCTATGTCTAGCAGGAAAATAACACATTTTGTCTTTAAATGGGGAAGTCGCATGTGATACGTTTGTGCTTTTGTTAAACACTACACAGGAAGTTCGAATGTCCCGAGTCCTTAAATATGTATTGAACGGATCTGAATTGTCTCCAGTATATGCCACAGTATATGTCACATCTATCTGGATGTGACAGCGGCATACAAATTATTGCTGTACTCAGTTATGTTTTGTGAAAAGAGGGCCCTGACTAAAGTTTTCAATAAGCTCGTGTCTGATGTTTAAAAATTCGCGGGTATTGATTAGGTTTCGAGTGTGACTAATACATGTTGACCTCGCTTCGAATGGGATTCCACGTATTCTTTTTCCAGTATTGTCCGATACGTGAAAAATCTTTGTTAGTAAACCTTTTATCGTGCAGGTTGCTAACAGAAAATATCTGTAGTATCAGAAAAGCATTTCCAACAAAAATACTTGCTAATTTACTCGTTTTTGCATAAATTAGACTTTTCATATCACATTCCTACTAGATATTGTGAAATATCACTCTTCAATATCAGGTGTTTTGATACATATCTCTTTTATGTCAGACGTTTTTATATATCACTCCTTAAATTAGACGACATTTTGATTTATCACTCCTTTCTATTAGAAGCTTTGATATACCACTCCGATTTATTAGACGTTTTAATATACCACTCCGATTTATTAGACGTTTTAATATACCACTCCGATTTATTAGACGTTTTGATATATCACTCCTCTATATTAGAAGGTCTGATTTTTCAACGCTTTGAATTTCTGTATGAGTACAATATTAGCACTGAAATAAATTCTTTTTTCTTCATACGACAGATTCCTTTTCTTTGCCTTGTGAGCCTTTGGATTATCATACGAAATATACGTGAATGGTTTATTCAAGATTTCTAGTCATGCTTTCACAAATATATCAAAATACTGTAATTCAAATAGGACTGAATTTACAACAGTTGCAATTCTCACTATCCTATTGTACCATAAAAGCAAAATAAATTCATTATTCCATTATGTAACATTTGGATCCGATATTATAATAACAATTATAGATTAGATTCCAATAAATCATACTGGCTACATAGCCAGTTAAACACCTCTTGGATTTCATATAAAAATGGAGGACGACTTCGCCTTTGCATTTAAGTCATTTTCGCGATTTTGGTCGTGGGCCAAAAGTCGTACAACTTTCTTCTCCACGAAAATTAAAGGTATGTGCTAAGTAAATTTTTATTTATGATGACTTTTACAGTTACATTTGAGATTTACATATATTACAAAGGTAATTTCACATATCTGGGAACAGTAGGAGAGGAAATATATTTACATTTCGAACGATATATATATATATAAGGTAAATACTTTTCGACATACGCAACTGATTTTGTTAAATTTGCAGGAGTCTTGCTTTAAGATCTGTACCAAATCTGTGCGCATGTGTAATAAGTTCTGACCTCGAATAATTATTAGAACACGAATTAATTTGCGAGGATGTAAAGCAGAAAATTTCAAGAAATACACCTAATGGTACATTTTATCGCAGTCAAATGAATTAATAACTAACAATACAACAGACAAAATAAGAAACATAATAAATATTATTATCAAGTAACAATATTGATTCCCTTTTCCTCAAATTTTAAAAACAAGAATGGTATCATTGAAAGATTTGCCCCCTATCCCTATCTTGATATAATCTTACGATAGATAATAAAGATCAATCTCTCTCTTCTTCATATAGCATTTTATCATATCCTAGTTCTATCAACAAAGTATCGAATATACTTTCTCAAAGGTATTTAAATAGTTCCATAAACCAGCACCAACTCCAAACATACAATTACTTTATCAATGCTACTCGATCAGCATCGATCATCATTTCTTATACTTCCGGAGGAAAACATCGAGTCAAACAAATAAATGAAAATCAACAGGTGAAATTTTTTCATATTCTGCTATGGTTTGGCTTTATATTTATCGGCACTTGAATACATGAAGGTTATATGATTCAACGGCACTCAAAACAAAGTGCCTTCCCCAGGACAAAACACAGAAGCTGACACGGGCTTGGATTCGAACGCGTATCTTTCTGCTTGCGAGTCCGGCACCCTAACCATTAAGCCACAGGTGCTCTCTATTTGATGTACATGACTTGGACTGATGAATAAATGAATTCATTTAAAATGTGCTTTTGATTCAGTGGTAACAAAAGTAAAATAGGTCATATGTTTGAAGTTACTTGCCATGAACATGTGTCACTGTGACATTCTTGCAAGCCGTAATGCCTGATAACACTGAAGATCGACACGGACATTCAATGCGGAAGTGGACGTGTCTCTGTTGCATAAGTAATGTCCGAACATTAGCTAATACCCTTCGATGAAATAAATATAAAAACCGAGCGATACATGGTTCAATATAGCCAGTTCATCCGAGCGTTACAGAGGTAAGAACATAAAACGCCAAGCATAAAGGTCGTGAGGATCGTATAAGCGATATTTATAAAAGAATAATGAAACAGAAGAAAATGATTTTTTTAAATTCTTTGATAGAGCAAATATTTAACAATAATGAATATTTTCGTCTAAAACGATCTTTATTCTTGGTACGACACATATACATACATACATACATACATACATACATACATACATGCATACATACATACATACATACATACATACATACATACATACATGTTTCCTAAATTACAATTTCCTGATTTGTAATATGCCTGGTAGTGAATATGAAAATGTTACTTTCCGCTTTCTAGTTCCTGCTCCGTCCATCACAAACATATGATATCAATGTCTTCTCGACTTAATGTTTGCACACGTTATGAAGCTTAACATCCACGTTTATCGATTTGCTCTTCAGGTATTTCTGTTTAGAACTGGGTATTATGTCTGTAATATTTCCATAGAATCAGTTATCCTCTACAATGGACTATAGACAATTACATCCGTAACAGATGTACATGTTTTCATCTTTTTGATAATACGAATGTATGCACTTTATAGATAAATCTCTCACAGAGAAGATCTGTTATGTTCGAAATTTGTGTCTATACATTTTCTTAATGACTGTTTTCTTTTGAATTCAATATTCCATTCATTCTTGTATTTTTGCGCATAAAGTCCAAAAGGTGGCCCTATTTCAATTTCTTGGATGGAAGTTACCTGTAAAGAAATGCAATTTGTATGTTTCAGTTGCTCTCGAAACAAGAATCCTGTCATTAGAAAACTACAGTTGTTTGCTGACTAATACATTCAGTTTAAACTATTAACTGGATTTCTTACCTACTTTTACATCAATTTCATAGCGTTTGCTAAAATTTTTAATGTAACCAGTTTTGCTTGACCACCACTTTCCGCTTCAGAGCCCGATACAAGTTTGATTTATGTTTATTGAATTACGTTTTCTCGCATATTCAACCAGAGGAAAACCAAAACGATTACTGGTCAAATAAGTTGTTTCATTCTTAATTAATAATATCTTCCATTTGAAAAAAAGAAGAAAAAATGGTATCGTCTTTTTATATATGCTCAAGTTTACGAGGGACATCAAAACAAAGTCGACAAGATCTTGGTAGCTTCCCCTTGATTGCCGCTGAACACAGTTTGAATGGATAACTGTGAAAATGTTTATAAACTAGTGTGTAAAATAAAGCCAGCTCTTTTAAACATGAAGGCCGCTGAGTCGTCGTTTTTATCAGCAAAGAAAAAAGATCCTCTTCTAAACTAAAGATCCGCTGCTAAACTAGGATACGTAACAAATCTTTTATTTCCAGCTTCAAAATGACAACAGCTTTCATCATTGTTGCCTGTGTGGCTATGATAATGGGTCTCGCCCTGGGAGAGTTGGGACAGGCCGGATACACCAGATCTTATTATAACAACGCCGGATTCGGTGGCTTGGGATACGGCAGTGGTCTCGGAAATGGAGGTTTTGGCTACAGCGGTGGATATGGAGGTCTAGGATATAGTGGTGGATACGGAGGTCTAGGATATAGTGGTGGATACGGATTAGGAGGAGGTCTAGGCGGCTATGGAAAGAGCAATTATTTGTACGGGGCCCCATATGCAAAGAAGGGTGGACAGTTTGGAAGTGGAGGTGGAATATTCCGTAAGTTTCAAGCCTTCGATTGTTAAAATATAAATCAGTCTTGTTTATACTGTGAAATAACATTAAGAATATCAATATCCGCATAATCTTAATATAAATATACAAAATGGACGAAACAGCCATCTTTATCAAACTTTAAATAGTATGTTCTCTCAATAATAATAATAATAATAATAATAATAATAACAATAGTCATAGTAAGAAGTATGTATGTGTGCGTGGGTGTGTATGATTTTGATATTTTACGTAGCTTTAAACAATTTTCAGTCATATCGCTACAATGTCTGCAGTGTGGCAGTTTATTGTGATATCTAGCACTGAGGCATCATGCCGAAGACATGTAGCATGATGTCCCACCCAGTCATATTACCCTGACACCGGATCGACCAGTCCAACACTAACCTCTTAATGCTGAGCTCCTAGCGAGGCAGCTGTTAGTGTCATCTGGTATGATTCGGCTGGGGTTCGATCCCGCGACCTCCCTCATCCGATTTGGACGCTCTAACCACTAGGCCACCGGAGTGGTCCAAAAAGAAAAAAAAGAAAAGAAAAAAGAAGACGAATAATTCTAATGTCACCAATATCATTATCATCAATATCGGCTTCGTCATCGTCACCATCATCATCACATGGTCATTATTTCAGATTTAGCAATGATATGACTGACATCAAGACAGCAGCATGAATTATCTTATCTTGATCTTTATTGCATTCTATCTCTGTAGTTTAAATAAAGTAATTATTTCTTTCTTTTGCAGTGATATTGATCCTGATTCTTATCCTCTTTATGCAAAAATGAAAATCCACCAACAGCTCTATAGATTAGATCATCTGAGATCTGTCTCTCGTCTAATATTACCATCATTATTTAATTATGTTAAGCGACATGAAAAATAAAATCTTTTAATCTGAATACGATTACTTTACTTATTGTATTTCCCTGTATATAAACAAATAACATCAGAAGTGCCTGTCACATACGGTACCATCTTTAATTTAAAGAAAAGATAATACTTTCAGCGATTATGGTATCTACACAGACGCTTAATACTGCTCGATTGCCCTGTAGTATCACTATTTAGTTTGATTTATGAGTCGAATCTCTCTATAAACCAATTTTAATTTACGCAGTGGATATATCCTGTAATCCCATTTAGCTATACGCATAATTTTATAGAAAAGCACTTATAATATGAAGTGCATGAAGTGACGAATACGGTAATCATTTTATATCTATACCCTTATAGAGCGAAACACTCGAAAACTCACCAAGATTCATAAATTTCTTATCAGTACAAACATGGGATTCTATTTGTCAGTGGCGAAAGTCTAAATGTTGTATCTGATAGACATCGAGAATAGTTGAATTTAAAGGATTTGAATTGCTTTCGGACACTCAGAAATTACACTGAGACCGTGTATAACGTCATAGCGTGATATCACACATTAATCATATTGTTCGTACACTTTACAGATAGTATGTACAGTTTAATATTTTTGAAATGTCATTATGTTTACATATCACTTTATGTGAATCTGATTGGTCCAAATAAGTCCATGAAATTCTTGTGCAGTATTTTTTCTACTGACTGGCTGCGACCGTGAGAATTTTCTTTACCCCGCCTTCTGGAACTTTTAAAAAAAAAAACTATTACTATCAACATTACGGCGGCCATTCTTCGAATCGATTGCCCAAGAAGCATTGGGAAAAAAGGCCACATCAGCCGGAATATAGGAAATGTACCTCTCAGGGGCTCGTTAAAAATAAAATTAAGGGTTTTAAAAATAAAATTAAGGGCATATGTCAATGGAGATGGGGGGACTGTAACATGGACTCCAGCCTATGACAAGTGAGATTTTAAACGTTAACTTACAGAAGTAAATAAACTCACCTCTGGTTTGAGAAGAAGGTGGACACATGCCGGTCTCCCGACCGATTATTCCCCAACCACTGCATGATCTGTGTCAAATATTCTATTGATTTAGAAGGACAATTGATCTTTGAATTCTAAGTTGTAAGAAAAAGATCTACGTTTAAATGTTACTGGTCACATAAATTTAGCTAGTGTCAAGGACTAGTTTGTTACGCGCAACAAACGAAAGGTGCATCATCTGAGTCAAAATGAACGCAATTATTTCTTCTTTCTGCCTAACCTATTTCCATTAAAATAAAACTGTGTGATAAACAGAATTCCATACGGATAATAATTTTATATAAAATTTTTTAAGCTTGCCCAGGGTCGCAAAGCTGGACATTATTCACCTCGTTACATAAATTTAATGTTAAATCATTACCAATTTAAGATCCTCTAAATAAAGCAAGCGCGATATAGACAGGTTCTCTAAAATATTATATCGATGATGTCATTTGATGATTGGTGTTTTGCTGTTTTGACACAAAAAATCAGAGACTGGTTAAGAAAGAAGCGATCAGAACAAACAGTTCAAAAGCTTCGGTATAAAGTAAACACTCAAAATAATATGCAAAGGAAATGTTCTTAATGCCACGTAAATTAGGACAATCTCCGAAACAACTCAAATGTCTTTTGGATACTTACCCGATACGTATTTAAACAAACATTCTGTAGCTATCAAATACTTGATATATCCTATAATACACAACAGTTACCATTCTTTAATTATGATGGTATATTAAACGATGCATTCTCCGATTTAGGGAAGACTGAGGGTTTAAATTTATTTTTCTCATCTGTCTCTAAAACCAACGTAGCTCTTACCACTTAACAAATTAACAAGCATTGTAATAAGTGACAGGAAATTGCAGACGTTATTAGAACAATTTCTCTAAATAAATCTTGTGGCTCTGATAAGATAAATCACGATCTTCAAAGGGTGGAGCGCCAACAATTATAAGATCTCGGTATATTTTATTCAGCAGATCTCTTAATGAGAAAAGTTTTCCCGTTCTTTGGAAGGAAAAGCTGTAGTAATATCAGTATGCAAGAAAGAGAGCAAAAATGATCCCACCAATTACAGACTCATTCCGTTACTTATCCTTGTCGGCAAAATCATGGAAAAGGTCATTTTTAAATACTTGCACTGTTACTTGTATGAAATTATCTTATTTGCAAATAACAACCAGGCCCTCTTCAAAATTACTCAGCCGTTAACCGACTGATAGACATGTATCTCAGTGTTTGTGAAGTACTCGACTGTACAGAAGACATGTGTGTTATATTTTGCGATTTATTACAAACCCATGTGATCTTACATGGCTGATCTTGCGTTCGATACAGATGTTCAATCTGTTATTGCATATTGCACAATCCTTATCGAACACCTAAAATTTCCGATGGCACACCCAGCCAGAGAGAGAGAGAGAGAGAGAGAGAGAGAGAGAGAGTACTTTCAGGCCCTGCCCTAGGACAAGGTGAACGAGGCAACTGCCTTGGGCTCCGCGCTTCTCCGCAATGCAAGTCTTTTGCTTGGGGCTCCGCGCTCATCGCTTGATGCCTTGGGCCCCCATGCTATCTTGGGCCCCGCACATCCTAGGGCCGGGCCTGAGTACCTTGCCGCTGAAAATTTGTATTGGAATTTTTAAAAATCCAGACAAATAAAGAAAGACTCAATGAATCATGTCAAGATTCAAGGCATGGTTAGAGTGCCCTCGTTTGGGCAACACTTTACCCTATGTTTAATTCCCAAAAGACATTCCACAACGCAAATCATCTAAATACCAAACAGCTTAAAATCCATTGAAGCTTCAGAGTTTCACTAACATAGTCTGCTGAATTATATATTTTTGTTGGAGCTAATTTAAGTGGAGAGACATTATTTTGTCTATTAAAATTACCAAGGAATCAACTTTGTCTATTAAATCTGAGGATAAAACTGACAAACATTTGTAACATAAAGCACAGACACATGATTCAGGGGGAAAATAATGCGTACACTCACCAATTAACAAAAGGTAATACTCTCGCAGATCACAATCTGACCCCTCGATGACTCCGATCTATTTTTTTTTTATACTAACTGTGCATTCAGTCATTCATAACTTACACCACTGTAAAGATGACATTCCACACCTTTCATCCATGTACCATATAAACAACCTTACCGATTCTGAAGGGCCATTTCTACGCAACGTTTATCCGTCGCTTCGTGTCTTGTACACACGGGCACACAGGCCACAACTCAACTTCCGGTCTACTTCGGAGTGAATGTGACTATTGAGCGTTAACACTGAACAATAAACAGTGAATACCGGAGAATAAGAACAATTCAAATTCAAATTCAGATTTAATTCATTTTCTTTCTTGCTTATTCAGAAAATAAAATTTCGTACATTTTCTGAAGTAATCTACTCATTTACTATATTATGCTGGTATTGTAGCGGTCATGACCCTAAAATATTTGCATAAAATAAGAGATATTCCAAATGCCATATTTAAAGAGAAAAGGGAAATTCGAAATATTTTGTCTTGAGACAGATATCGTGAAAACCCATTTACCAAAAATAAAGCATTAGAAAAAACAGTTTAATACTGGGAAAAATGGCAGAAATTCCAATTACAACGTCGTATGTGTTGGCTTGACATTTATATTTTAGTTCAAAATCCGCCATCCCATCCCTGCGAATGCACATGCGCTTGATTCCGGGGAAAATTAATGATAACATACTTCCCAATTAACTGGGTTATCATTATTTTCCACTTGAAGCAAATGCCAGTGTGTGAATGGTATTAGTTTTGTATTTAAAAAAAAAAAAAAAAAGTGGGTGGGGATAATGTCCTAGACTTTTCTGAATCAAATTTTAAGTTTTCAAATAAATTATAAAAACTATTTCTTGCCCTGATATATAGACCATTAAAAAAGGTTTAGACTACATTGTATTATTAAGAAAAAAATATTGAGAGACATTTCATGGCTAAAAAAATATATTCAGACACCAACCCCCGAAAATTATATAAATTGGTGTGAATAGTTATTAAACCTTCTATGCATCTGTATGCTCATATGGACGTCCCAAATCTGTTTAGTGCAACCACCCCAACACTATTAAATTTGCAGCCATCCAATGCTACACCTTTTCATGGTACAAAGTAGATGATTAGAATGCAAATTATTACAGCCGTTTTAAACAAATACCATTTATTTAATTGTATTACTTTTGGATATGGTCTTTATTTATTACACAAATCTCATTATTATGATTGAGATAAAAGCAAATATTTGTTATGGATATGATGAAGGTGTAGATGACTATAATATTGTTTCAAGCCAAAGCACCCATTGTTCAACTGTATATGTTTGGACTTGTACTTTTCTTCGTTAAATACTTTGTTTCCTTCATTTGGTCAGGTGGTAGAAAAATGAATATTGGTATGCATATTTCTAGGCATACTGTGTCATTATGTTTTCATTCCATAATAACCATTATATTTTTTTCATTAATTACTTCATCAGATCTAAATATAGACAACATATATGATCTTCAAGATCTAGTTTCATCCCATAGAGAAAGTGAGATAGAGACAGACAGACAGACAGACAGAGAGGGTGAGTTTATGAAATCATGTAAAAGTATTGGAAATTTGCATCACCAGAAAGACAAATCTAAACTGATAGTTTTGAGCAAATTATAGTTTTGAGTAAAATAAAATTCTTAAAATAGAAAACTGTAACATATTAATATATAATTTCTATATACGTGCTTAATTTGTAATTATATAAACAGTATTTCAGTTCTATCATGGCATACCCCCATAAACACTTGTATCTTACATTTTATGGCATTATCTCCTGCTTCTAAGTAACAAGCTACATTTTTAAAGGATTCTTCCATTATATTTAACGCTGTCTGAGAATCTTATGATTGAAGGGAACAGAAACACAAGCCTTGATAACATTATTTCAAGGCTGACAGGATAATCCATCTTCTAAGGATGTCTGCCATCCAAACATTTTGACTTACTTAATCATGAAAATATTTCTAAGTGTGAAGAAGTCTTTTGTGAGAGTTAACAACATCCAGATAAGGAGCTTACATGGTATAACTATAGATTCATCAAGCGCTAGAAGTCAGCTGATTCCATTTGAAGCTCTCCCTACCATGAAGCAATCAAAATGGTTTCTGTTTGACAATTGGAAAGTATTTGCAAGTTTGGTTGTATGGCAAGGGAGACTTTTCATGGTAAACCAAAGATGACAGAGATAAGCATCAGTAAAAAAGGCATTGTACAATTGTCTGCAGCTGGAAAATTCTCAGTTTTAGATCTGTTCAAAGCTGATATTCAAGTCCAGCTCAATAAATGCTTTGTTTCATTGTCTCAAAATAATGTCGATATGTCATGGATATCACGACTAGAACAAGGAACAACCATTTACATTTTTCAATGACAAATATGCGAAGGAGATAGTACATTAGGATACTGAATCAGGCATATCAATTCTAATAAAGTAGTTTCTAAAACAATGTTTCTCATACATGTCAGAGATACAAAAGAGCGATGCGTAAACCCAATGTAATCAAAGAATGAAAAGAATCAATCAGAACATCCCCAACATTTTATTAGGCAAACAAATTGCAATCTTTTGCCTGAATGCAAACATTTTGAAGATATAATGTCAGTTTTCAGAAATGTTGCACCACATCTGGCTGAAAATCAGCTTACACTTCTTTGTTCCCAAATCATGGCTTCAAATCTACAACATATTAAGGGCATGAGATGGCCAAGGGTAGTAATAAGTATGGCAATACCTTTCTACAACAGTAATCCCTCAGCTTAAAGAGCTGTTACTCAAAATGACTGGTTACATCTCCCATCTGAGCAGTAACTATAACTATATAAAAATGCAGTATGTCAGGGCCCTGGAATAATACCACAAATGATAGAATGGATGTTGAATGAGGCACAAGGACAAAATTTGACACAAAAGGACTACCTTGGAGGTTTAATCATGGATGAATTTGTACACAAGAAGACATATAAGTTGTTCATTATAAATCTGGTAGCACATTGATTGGTCTTACTGATTCTGAACCAGAGATAAAGATGTAGCCAAAAAAAAGTAAAGTAGAAAGCTAAATGGCCAATCTTGCGGTGCAATACATCTCTCAACGTATAACAGGTTTCAGATGGCATTTGCCAATTATCTAAATACACAGGTATCACCAACTGACTTTTTTAATACAATCTGGAAATATTTTGATCCTCTGTATGAATATCGTTGTGAGCCAATATATTGCTACATGGATGGGTTAAGCAATAACTGTGCATTTATAAAAATGCACTTTCTGCATGAAAATCCCATGGAGACAAAGATGGTTGCCAAACATTACAGAAACCCAATGAAGCAAATTATCTTCATGATGGAACCATGCCAAAAAGATCAGGGACAGTGTTCTAAGTATTAGCTTTGAGGACATTCATACAAGACTTCTCACTATAAATGGCTTCTTTATCTGGAAGATGTGGATAGATGCCTGTAAGTGGGAATTATATATATATATATATATATATATATATATATATATATATATATATATATATATTCTTACGTGTAGGCTCGTACAAATGTAACAAAAGAAAAGAGTGAAGTTAATAAGCTTTGTAAATTTTAACAAAATAATTTATTTCCCTAGAAAACAATGTAAAAATAGGAAATAGGACTTACGGTTTGTGAATATAATCCAAAATTAATCCTAAATTAGAAAAATATAAGTCCTATCACTAAACAGTTCTAATTGAATCCAGGTTCGAATCTCGATGAAATTCCAATATGGAGGCGATGACGTCACATGAGGTTGTTATACTGATGGCAATAGATCCTGGATTGAATCACAGTTTATAATGTTTCCGTTTAGAATTCCAGAATAAATTTTCACTGAATATCTTTCTCCCAGAACTTTTATAAATATGAAGCACTTGTGTAGTTTTCTAGAGAATAAATTATTGAATCCCAAAAAACAGATGAACTTCAAAAACAATCTGACATCAACAATAGAAACACCTTGTACCCTCAAGGTGTAAAGATACGACTGAATAAATTTAATACCAATTGGCTGTTTTAAGCCACGATTTTAGATCACATAGTGGCTCACGTGATGGATTACGTGACCACTAATTTGAACATTGCATTAAAAAAATGATAATTTGCACGCACGCCTTTAAAGACTTAGCGAATCGTACTATTATATTCAATAAAAAGTTGTTTACAAATTAGAGCTATCATGCAAGCAGATCATGACCTTGGTAATAGCCAATCGTATTCACCCGATGTTTACAAGATCTATGAACCAGGGTGAGCTAAAAATAATGCTTAAGTCATACTTGTGCGTTCTAAACAAACTGAATTTGCTGGGAAAAATATCAAATCCCGTGAAAATAATCATTACAATAAAATGTAACGAAACAAAAATTAAATAAAAAAAGAATTTAAAACTAACACACAAGTAATTAAATTACATATACGTAACACTTCCCCCATAAAGAAAAAGAAAGATTTATGTAATAAAGCTTTCTTTATACCATATGTAAATTATACATGAAGTAAAACAAAATTACATAAGAAAACTCTTATGAATTGTACAAAGTGTACATGAAATAATATTTTATACACGGGAAAGTGCGTCGGCAATCAAATTGTCTTTTCTCTTGATGTGCCTGATGTCAAGATTATATTCTTGCAGAAACAAACTCCACCTTAATAATCTTTGATTTTTATTTTTCATCTTGTCGATGAAAGTAAGGGGGTTGTGATCACTAAACACAACAACCGGAGAAGGAGCTGAACTAATGTAAACTTCAAAATGCTGTAATGCCAATATTAAAGCCAGACATTCCTTCTCGATTGTTGAGTAATTTCTTTGGTGCTTGTTTAATTTCTAAAAGAAATAGCACACTGGGTGATCAACACCATTTCTATCTTCTTGAATCAATACTGCTCCAACCCCAACATCACTTGCATCAACAGATAATTTAAAAGATTGCTTGAAATTTGGAGCTGTAAGAATCGGGGCAATTTTGAGTAGGGCTTTTCACCTATCAAAAGCCTCCTGACATTTTTCAGTCCAAAGAAACTTGTTTCTCTTACTCAGCAAGGTTGTCAGGGGTTCAGCAATATTAGAAAAATTTGAACAAATTTCCGATATTATCCAGCTATACTCAAAAATCGCATCAGTTGCTTCTTACTGACAGGCACATGGAATTCAGAGATAGACTTGACCTTAACATCTATAGGTTTAACTTGACCATGTCCCACAATATGTCCTAGAAAAGTTACACTAGCACGGCAAAACTCACTTTTAGATAAAGTGATTGTCAAATTTGCATCAGTGAGTCTTTCAAAGAATTTTCGAATCGTGGCTAGATGTTCTTTCCAGGTGTCGTTGTAGATGATGACATCATCGATGTAAGCATCACAATTATCTAGACCAGAGGTAATCATATTCATCAAGCGTTGAAAGGTACTTGGGGAACCCTTCATCCCGAACGGCATTACTTTATATTGATAGAGTCCTTCTGGAGTCACAAATGCCGAAATTTCCTTTGGCCTTTCCGTTAGTGGAATTTGCCAAAATCCTTTCAGAAGGTCAAATTTGGTGACATACTTGGCATTTCCAATTTTATCAATACAGTCATCGATTCTTGGTAATGGAAATGAATCTGTGTTTGTCACACTGTTCACCTTCCTATAATCAGTGCACATACGGAAAGTTTTATCCGGTTTCGGAACAGGTATACATGGTGAACTCCAATCACTTTTACTGGGCTCTATGAAATCGTTCTCCAGCAAATACTGAATTTCCTTTTTCAAGTATTCCCTTTAAGAGGGTTCATCCTGTATGGGTGTTGTTTCACAGGTGTTAAATCTACAATTTCAACGTCATGAAAATTTTGTTTGTCCTCTTAGGAATATCTGGAAACAAGTGCTCATATTCAAATAATAACTGTTTAAGTTCATACCTTTCTTGTTGTTGTAAATGTAAAAGTTTTTGGTCCAGATTTTTCATAATTTCCGAATTCCGAAGATTTGTTGCTCCAAGGTCAACAGAGTCCGATTGAATTTCTTCACTTAAATCCTCAGTTTGTGGGACAGGTACAACTAAATTCATTGCATAATTTACTTGGCTATCTCTCTCATTATACTAATACTCCATTAATTTATTTAGATCAGAGTACTATTATTATAATTTAACTCATTCATTTTCCTCTTTACTTTGTAGTGGCCGAAAAATCTAATTTTAAGAAAATTTTGAAAAATGAGCACGAGAGAATGAACTCCATTACAAGACTCAATACTTCTCTCAAGTAAAGTTCTGTGAAACCGTAATTTCACTTTTGACTTGAATTGCTGAGTGCCAGATTCAAGCATAAAACAAGCTGGAAAATTCCAGACATAAAATTTGACCCTTGACCAGACTGGACAAATTTGGGAAGGCCAAATTGAGTAAAAAAAATCTTGATCAAAGCTTTTACTATGGTTCTTGTTTTAATATTCCTCAAAGGAATTGGCTCTGGGAATCTTGTTGACACACACATAATGGTCAACAAATATTGGTTACCTGACTTGGTCTTAGGTAAGGGACCAACACAGTCTACCATAATTCTGCTAAATGGCGCATCAAATGCAGGAATAGGTTGCAGATGAGCCTTAGGTATATTCTGATTGGGTTTTCCTACCATTTGACATGTATGACAAGATCTACAAAATTTACAAACATCACTTGTGAATTTTGGCCAGTAAAAGTGAGTCAAGATCTTGTGATAAGTTTTTTTTATCCCTAAATGACCAGCCAGAGGAGTTTCATGGGCCAAAATAAATATTTCCTGTCTGTAAGATTTTGGAACTACAATCTGATAGTTCACTGACCACTCATCGCCAGCAGTTACCTCGGGAGGTCTCCACTTTCTCATAAGAATTCTATTTTTAATGAAATAACAGACAGATACTTCAGTGACTTCAGTTTCACTAATGGCCCTCAAAAACAAACAGGAGATCTCATGATCTTTTTTCCTGTTCTACAACAAGTGATTGTCGTTTATCACCCTGACTAGATAAAAGAAAATGAGTATTTAAAAGAGGATCACTGTGATCAATACCTTTTGATTGATCCAAATTAGGAGTGAAAGTGACCTCATCAAAAGCCTGACCAATACATGTGTCAGATAAAGGAATATTTTCCTTATCAAAATCATTCTCAAGAGCTTTCTTTGCCATAGCTCTAGTAACTGCAACAAGCTGGGTATAAATCAGGGTATTCTTTTTCAATAGGATCAACTTTCTGATCCAAAGAAGGCTTGTCAGTTACAAGTATATTAACCACAACCTTGTCTCCAGCTATGTCTTTGCCTAGTAACAAATGAATGCCCTCAACGGGTAAAGAAAACACTATACCGACTGTCACAGGTCCTGAAACTAAGTCTGATGACAAATTTACAGAATGGAGAGGAACATTAACAAAGCTGCACTTACTCCCTGAATGAGAACACTCTCATTAGAACAGAACTTCTCAGAAAAAGGCAAAGTACCTGATAATAAAAGACTCTGAGAAGCTCCTGTATCCCTTAAAATTTTAATAGGGATAGGATTGGCCAAGTCACCCAAGAGTGATGTAGAACCCTTCGACATGAATGGTTCATAATTCTCCATAATAAAATCAGACTGAGGTTTATTAGACCCAACAAATGTAATGTTTTCAATACATGATCGTGACATTGATCTCTTAGAAATAAGAGCATTTGGGATAGGTCTGTGTTGATTCTGATGCCTATATTTCAATTTGAAGCAATCAGAAATGACGTGTCCTTTTTTCTTGCAATACGTACACATAGGAAGAGACAAGGATTTTGAATCAAGTTTATCAGAAGCTTGATTTTTAGAAGTTGTGCCAGATTGAGTTTTAGAAGGAGTCGTATTAGGCTTAAATACCTTTCTACCAGTAGACTGCTGAGTGAATGATTTGCCTACAACAGGAACTGTATGAATTAAAGAATAGTTATCAGCAGCACGAGCAGCATTTTCCAAGGTTTCGATCTCATTCTCGTCAAGATACATTCTAATGTCACTATGGATACAGTTCCTGAACTCTTCAAATAATTTGAGTTGTCTGAGACTTTCGTAATCTTTACTGACCTTTCTAGAAGAGTACTACCTATCAAATTGTTGTGCTTTTTCCCCAAGCAAATTCGATATAGGTCTGGTCAGTTGGTTTTCTAGAATTCCTGAATTGTTTCCGATAAGCCTCGGGGACTAACTCATAACCCTTCAAAATACAATCCTTAACTACATCATAGTCAGCACTCTGCTCTAGTGACAGTGAAATGTAAATATTACGAGCTCTACCAGTAAGTACACATTGTAATAATAGAGTCCAGTACTCCCTTGGCCACTTCAAATTTTCAGCAACTTTTTCAAAATAAGGAAAATATCTATCTACTTCTTCTTCCAGAAAAGGGGTACTAACTTGATATTTCTTATAACATCAAAATTAGGGAGTGATTTCCTTTTGCCAGCTCTAATTCTTTCATTCTAATTTGAACTTCCCTTTCATTCTTCTCTCTTTCCATCTGTCTCTCACTCTCTTTCTTCAAATTGCCTTTGCATTTCTTCCCTTCTTTCTTTAAATTGTAACTGCATTACTTCCATTTCTTTTCCCCTTTGTATCTTTTCTATCTGAAACTGAACCTGTCTTATATCTAATTCCAACTTTTTTTAGCTGGACTTCCATTTTCAAAATTTCCAAACACTCGTGGATAAAATTTTGAAAATTTCTCTACTTTTGAAGATATTGTGAATAAAAGCCTGTTGTTTTCACTAAAGATTTCAAACAAAATGTAAAATAGTACTTGGGATTTAAAACTAGGGGAATCTGAATTTCAAAAAACAATTTTCTGAAATAATTAGCCAAAATTCAAATATCCAAGGACGAGCAAACCCAAATTTCTCTTGTTACGTGTATGCTCGTACAAAAATAACAAGAGAAAAGAGTGAAGCAAACAAGCTTTTTATATGTTAACAAAATAATTCATTTCCCTAGAAAACAATGTAAAAATTGGAAATAGAACTTACGGTTTGTGAACATAATCCAAAATTTAATTCTAAGATTGAAAACTACAAGTCCTATCACTAAACAGTTCTAATAGAATCCGAGTTCGAATCTCGATGAAATTCCAATATGGAGCAGATGACGTCAGATGTCTGTACTAATGGTAACAGATCCTCGATTGAATCACAGTTTATAATGTTTCCGTTAAATTCCAGAATAAATTTCCCCTGAATTTCTTTGTCCCAGAACCTTTTATAAAAAAAGTACACTTGCTTAGTTATCCAGAGAATAAATTATTAAATTCCAAAATATAGAAAAACTTCAGAACAATCCGGCATCAACAATATAAAACACCTTG